>JAOTAY010000005.1:14368-26376 GCA_025629805.1 Erythroxylum baracoense
GACAGATCTGAGATTTCTGGATTAGTAATCTGAAGTGTTAAAATCAGTTTTGAGATATGACAATTTCACTATCAAAGGTTTTCACTTTCACATATTCCACAATGTGATCGTTGCAGAGACCCGAGAAGACCAGGGCGTGGGACTCATCCAGACCTCGAGCAACCTGGAGCCGATCATGATTTCATTTAGGCAGATAGCTAGTTTGTTTTCAGATGCTTCTATTTTCAGTCCTTTTTTGGCTTTCTTTGCCCCTACCTGAAGAAATGAGAATGCTTGGATACTTCACATGTAACTCGAAATGATGTGACGATGTACTAGCTGCTGATATTTATTTAAGCTTTACCAAAAGATGTGTATAAATCAAGAATACCATTTTGTGGTTACATTAGTTTTTTCTTTTAATCTGGATCACCAAGCGTTTTAAAACTTGAATGGACATTGTGCGCTTTGATTCAGCTGTGACTTTGGAAACTTACCAGCTTACCAGTTCAACAAAGAACTTAAAAGTGATCATGGTCCGTATCAAAGTAAGCTCCCGGAGCTGGTGGGAAGTCGGCCGACCCCATTAGGCATGTTAGATATATCTTAATGAGATTATAAAAAAAAACACATCTTTAAGAATGTCAAGGTACGTGAAAAATAATGTTTTACTTTAGGTCTAAACTTCATTGAAATACACATGAAATTGATCTCTCTTCTGTTCAAAGCAATGTGTCTGTAACCTCGATGTGAAATGACTGTGCTGGGGGTTCGGCTTGACAATGGCTTGCATTGGACTGTAAAGGGTAGGTTTAGCAATGCGTCGGAATAGTATTGGGTTGGATTAGACCGTAAGGAGTAGGTTTACTAATGGGTCAGATAAGACTGTAAGGAGGAGGTTTAGTAATTAGTCAGACTAAGTCAAAAGGGGTAGATTGGATTTGCATTTGATATTTAATTTGAATCGAACATGTTCCAATCATGACAACTAAGTCAGACTAGGTCAAAAATGATAGATTCGGCAATAAGCTAAATTAGGTTTGCCTTCGATTTGAATTTGATCGAATCATCACAAAATGAGATTGGAATAAACTGATTTTGTTTTAATGTAATTTATTGAAATAATGTCACCCAGACTATTAAATCTTTAGTTGGTTATAAAATTTGATGATTAAAAAATTCAACTGATTTGACAGCTTAAATTGTAAAAACTTTGAATTGTTCAATTTTCTTGCTCGTTTTAAATTTTTTATTTAGTTTAATAACTCTTATTATAAAAATGATCAATTTATTAATTAATCGATCATTTTTTGTAAATTAATAAATTCTTATAAACTAAAATAAATCAATAAATTTTCATTTAATAATCTTCTTTTTTAGTTGAACTTCAAATTCTAACGAATGTTGCGAATATCGTATCGGACTTAGTACCAGATTAGATTCTAGTACAGTATTGTACTGGTATCGATCAATACTGAGTACTGTTTCAGGTAATTTTTAAATTTATGAAATATTCTCTTAATTTTTTATAAATTATAAAATAGTCCACTGTCATATTGTACAGTTGTACTGTATAGTTTATAAGTTTACATGAACCATATTTTCGAAAATCATAATAATAAATAATAACAATAATTAATATGAAATAATAATAATTTTTAAATATTTCACATAAAAATAACAACCACAATTAATATGAAAAAAAGACAATTATAATCATACAAATATAAAATTAAGAACAATATAAAGTATTTAAAATTTTACAATTTCATCATATAATAAATAATCATTACATCAAACATCCGATAAAAATAATAATAAATATCCTCAACTCTCAAATTATTATAATTTACTACAAGATTTCGTGATGAGGAATCAACCAATTAGAAGTGAAACCTGTAAGAAAAACATTTACAATTACATTACATATATAGAATTTAACATATACATCAAATATAAGTAAAATTAAAAGAAGATGAAAAACAAAACTTGGAATTTCATTCAATCATCTACGGGAGGATACCTGCTATAGCTACATTGAACCCAATTATCATTTGGTACAAAATCCTTATCATTGAGAGGAGTCTCATTATCATCATCATTCAAATTCAATGGACTAATTGACATATCAATGCTTTCCCAACCAAAATTATCTTCTAAGTCATTCACATCTATGAAATCTGGTTTCTTAGAAACTCAATCCGCCAAAAGATCGATATTATCAATAGAAATTAGATTTGTTGAACTATTTGTACTATTAAGACTCCTAGTAAACAACAAAATTTAATTATTAGAAAATTACAAGAAAATACATCAAAATTAATAATGATAATAACATACTTTTCCTGAAACTTTAAATTGTAACGAACGAATACTAAGTCATTCAATCTCTTGTGCTCCAATATATTCCGTTCACAGCCTGTTGCACTCGCACATTGACTTAAAATCTGAATTGCAAACATTTGCAATTCTGGAACACCACCTCTGAATTAATCCTACCAACAAACTGTAAGTCGTAAGATAACAAAAATAGCGTTACAAACAAAAAAAAGTGATAATTAATTTTCAACAAATAAGAAAAAGAAAACAACTAATACGTGGAGAAAGTTTTGCTCTTTGTCGAATAGCAATCGACAATCCAAAATCTCCAGAAAACTGCTTATAAAGCTCAATTTGCTAGCTTAAGAGATATTGCATCATTTCATGCCCAACAATTGTTGTAATAGTGAATAACGTTCCTATACTAGCTTCAGCTTTCTTTGTAAAATCGGGTTTGAAATATACATTCGGATTCAAAAACGTTCCAGCTGCAATCAACAGAGAAGAAAGTTGTCTTTTTCATCTCTCATTGATGATTGCAAGATACGGTGTATACAAAAAAGGCCTATGTTTCAAATTAACTTTGATTGCTTCCTTCGCCCTTTTTATGACATCCAAAAAATAACTCATTATTGGCTTTTCTTCACTATTAGCCAATCGAAGCATCCTCACCAAAGGCTCACAAACTCGGATAACAAATTGACATTGAGACTAAATTTCTCTACCTTCTAGTATAATGCTGGAAACCTCCAATCTAACATTAGACCTAGCATGTTGAGATGCAATCTACTTATCACTTGTAAACATTTGTCTTAACTCTTTTTTCATCGAAACAAAAGACTGAAGTGATAAGAAATTCATTGCAAATCTTGTCACACTAGGACGACACAAATTCCTACCATTGGTAAATTCCTTTCTTAGTAAATTCAACACTCATGCACGATTATAAATGAAATTGGTCACCTTTTTAACTTTCTGTATAGTTTCATCAATAATAGGAAAATACCTAGAATCCGCTATATTCTCCAACATTAGGTCAATGCAATGTATAGCACAAGGAATCCAAAAAAGAATTATATCTATTATGTAACCTTCTTCCTACAGCTTTATAAGCAGAATCATTGTCAGTAATGAATTGGACAATATTTTTTGGCCTTACTTTATTCACAATTTCATCAAATATCTCAAATAAAGTATCAATATTTCTAATAAGGCCAGATGCATCAATAGACTTCAAAAATATTAAGTCATTTGCAGAATAAACTAAAAAAATTAATAATAAGCTCTTGTCTCCTATTTGTCCATCCATCACATATAATTGAACACTCAAAAGTAGCCGAATTCACTCTTCTTTCAGCCAAATAACTTTTAACTTCAGTAAATGAACAACTCAAAAGTTGACCTCTTAAGTCATCAATTGAAGGAGTTTTGTATCCCAGACCATAAGAGGCTATTGCATCCACCATAAGTTGATAATAATAAGACTTAGAAGTATTCAATTATGAACCTATATCATACCACTATCTAACTACTGTCATATAGACATTGTGAATCACATATCTTGATGCCTTGCACTACGAATTGAAGGTTAGGATCCAAGAGTTGTTCGTGGTGCAAAAAAACTACTCACTTGCCTTCTTCTTTTCCTCGCATTAGGTTCAGGTGTAACATTCACTTCATCCTAGGTCTGGGATGGAACACTACCACTATCACTACCACTGCCACCTTCAACATTTCCATAATCACCACGAAAAGCAACAAATGAACTTCCACAACCAATTTCAAAATTCAACATTTCCCTTCTATCTTTTTCATGTTGATATTCTTTAAGCAATGTTTTCATTTGTCACTTCACTTCATGACTTACTTTTTTACAAGGTTCTACATCTCTTTTAACCCTAGCTAAATGCTTCTTCAATCGAGTGATTCCTACACCTTTCAAATATTTGTTACAAAATAAACAAATTGTATGGTTCTTTATACCTGGGACCAATGTAGCATGAGTACAAGCTAGATCATTATATCTTCCTAAAGCAGTTTAATCAGGATTACTTAAACTTCCTTCTATCAATCTGTAATAATAAATGAAGACATATATCAAAATCATACACAATTCAATTCCATCCAAAACAATCCAATTTTATCTAACACAATTCATCAAAAAGTCAGAAACCAATAATTAAAGTTTTCAACATACACAATTACACAATACGCAAGTCCATCATATGTAATATAACTCATTTTGTATAATTACCTCCCTAGATGAACATTTATAAATATATATATTACTAGCTAAGGTAGGACTTAGTTTCTTGATAATTAGAGCATATGTTTGTGTTTATTAATTGGACAAATATTTGTGGGCATAGAAGATATGTTCATGTGTACGAAAGTGAAACTTGTAAAAGGAAATTAGTTATGTCACATATGATTGAAGTAACAAAATATATTAACTTATGATTAGACTACATGCATGTTAGGTTGAATGTTAAGCTTCACCATACTTTAATGACATACAATTCAATGAACAAATACATATCAATTTCTCATAACAATGAATTCTCATGATAATGAAAGAACTGATAAATGCATGATTTTTCAATTGATAGCATTAAGTTCTGCCTAATCCACAAGCCTATGGCATTGACTCAATCACTTTAATGACATCTTATAGAAGCTCAAGTTTAGTATCAACAATCAGAAAAAAAAGATAGAGCTTGACTATATTTCAAGGTATTGAATTTATTCAAATTGGATTTTAGAAATTAATAAAGAAGTTGAGATATCTTATATAATATATACGAGTAACAAGGAGTTTAGTTTATTAAAAGATAGCGTATAAATTATAAGATATCCTTTTTAAGAAGTGAAACAAGGCAACCATTATTTTATATAATTTACAATAGTCCTCCAAAGAAAAGACAAATTGAATGTCAAAACTTCAAACACCTCTTCAGGCAATGCTTTAAAATTAACATTTGAAATTGAGGAAAATTATTATCAATTCTTTATCTTAATTCTTTATTTAAAAAGATGGAGGAAATTTTAGTTAAATTTCATTAACATAAAAAGAAGAAGAAGTTATTAAAGTGTATTTATTTTAATTATATAAATTTCTAATACATGGATTCGAAAGAATCATATTCATAATTACTCTTGCAATGCCTAAAAGTCATGTTTCTTTTATATGTTGATAGTTTGTGATTACTTACAAGTTACAATTGCAAATGGTATGGTATGCTTAAATTTAAAAATCTCAATTCATGCATAGCCGAATGAACCAAATCATGATTCATAACCAACATCATCAACTCCATTCAAAATATCCAATTCCATTCAAATTAAAATCATGCATCAATCATCATTCATCCAGTTCCATTCAAAATATCCAATTCTAAATTTGCAACTCATCACAAATCATAAATCCACACAATTTATTTCCAACTTCTAACAATCCAACCCATTCACAATCACAATGCACAAATGTAATTAAACAGGAAAAAAACAATTAAAAACACACCCAAAAAATTCTCAACCTATGTGGTGGTTTGGAATTTTAGGTCAAGCGACTCTGGTCAGCTATGAATCTGGATCTTTTCCAGATTCGGTGACTGTGAACTGCAGAATCGATGATGGCAGGCAGCAATGGACGGTGGATGGTGGACGATGGTGGAGAGTGGATGGTGGTGGGCGTGCGTTGGAGCCAGAAAATGGTTCGGTCGTGGTGAGTCTGTGAGTGGCAACGCGTGGAGATTGGAGAGGAAGGCGTGTGGTGGTGGCGTGGAGGAACCTAGGAGGGCGTGCAATGTTGTCGCCAGCCGGATAGGGAGAAGTAGCCACCGGAGAGGAGAACGAGAGAGAGATAAAGAATGAGAGAGAAGCAGATGGATGGGTCGGGGTTTTTTTTTTTAATTTCAATTTTACTAGTTGGTTCTTGATGTTTTCAAACCTTACGATACCGGCCAATATTTTCAATACCGGCCGATATCTTTTTAACCTGTACCGTTCCATTTTTTAGCCGGTACAGCTCTTCCGGCCGATATCAACCGATACGGAACGGTACCCATAACATGATTCTTCTAATCTTTTCTAGTCATATTTTAAATTATTTAATTTTTAGTCGAGTTTTTGACAATCTAATACTAATTGAAGCTTTTAAACCATAAAACTCTTATTTTATTGATTTAATTTCCGATTTGGTTTTAAAAACGTTGAAATTTAGTTAATTTAAACTTATTTCATTGATTTCAAATTGAATTAAACTAAAATTGTTTTAATATTTAAAAGTTTGTAAGGATAAAACGTGATATGTTAACAAAGATAAAAAAATTTCTATGTAAAATTTGAAATAAGAAATTGCATTAATTAATTTTTAAAATTTTATAAAAATTTAAATAAGTATTTAATAGGGTAATACGTACATTAACAAAATAACTCGTATTTATGTAAAATTTAATAATACACATTTAAAGTTTCTATATAAGGTATGCATAAGTTCTTATCTTTATTTAAATTTTTTTATTTATAAATTTTGTGTGAATAAATATTACTATATAAATTGTCACTTAACTCAACTTTTTTCTAGTCTTAAAGAACAACTTTAAGTCAAATAGGCTCGAATTGTTAAGAAGATAACTGTCTTTCTAATTAAACGAAATTACATTTTAAAACTCCAACTTTATCTGAATTACGATTAAAACATTCATTTGTTGACATGGTGTGGATTGTTTAGTTACTATTAATGAGTATTCAACGAGATACAAACTTGTCGACCACGGTGGACGTGCCGGAGTGGTTATCGGGCATGACTAGAAATCATGTGGGCTCTGCCCGCGCAGGTTCGAATCCTGCCGTCCACGTTTTGCATTAGACCTTTCCTATATATATCTTTTTTCAACAACTACAACCGCACCTGTCAGACACTTATTTTCACATTTCAGCAGTTACCAAATCAGCAATCTCAAACTTATAAGTACTTATCATTTCAACAGGTTGATTTCAAAAGGTTGTCAACCGCCACCGCTCCCCCAAACTAAGCCTTTGTGTGTCTCTGTCCCCTCAGGTCAAGCTTTCTCACCTTAACACGCAAACGTTTGCTTTTCCATCAAACTGACTTTTTCCCAAGTACCTAGCAAAACCAAATGATGGGTGTGAACCCAAATCCACTTCGATGACCAGCCAAGTATCTCTTTTAGTAAACCCTTTTTGTCTTCTTAAGTAACTCTTACCTTATTCAAACTGGGTGATGATGACTAACTCTTACCTTAGTGTCTCCGTGGCTTTGACATTCCTTGTCCATTTCTTATAGAAATTGTCACTACATTGCCAATGAGATGAGCTTACTTGCAAGCTTTAGTTACTAACAATAGATTACCAGACAAAGTTTCCTTAGTTTCAGTAACCTTTTTCCTCACCACAATAGACCAATGTCATTCCCGGACAAAGTTTCCTTAGTTTCTGTAACTTTTTTCTTACCAGAATCTTAGAAGATACCAGTTGCCACATGCATGCACCTCTTCAGAGACTAAAGGTAGAAAATTCTTACCTGTTCACTGTATGCAAATACAGAAGGATAAGGAGACCAACTTTGGTTTTTGCTTTAGTAAGAGAACTCACAGCCCTTCATTTTCTGAGTGTGCTTTGAAAACTTTTAGCTGTATTGGATAGATATTCATATATTTATCTCTTAAATAGATTCTTATGTAATAAATTTTAAATAATTTATTTCAGTTAAATTATTCAAAAAATTAATGGTTTAGAAATTGGAATAATTTAGTTGATCGATCAAACTATTTTTCAGTCTTTAAATTTAATAGATTGCAAATTTGACTCGTAATATTGAAAGGCCTAACTCACCTCTAAAAGTTAGTTTAAGAGAGGAGGTTTACACACTATTATAAATAGCTGAATGTACTTACACTTGTCCGATGTGAGATTCTTAACACACCCCCTCAGCCCAAAGCAGAGCTGGACATCTGTTGGGTATATTGGACAAAGAGACAGAATCGGGCACCGTCCCAAATTATCGAGACAAGCATGCTCTGATACCATATTGAAAGGCCTAACTTAGTATCAAGAATCTTACATCGAACAAGTGTGAGTATATTCAACCATTTATAATAGTATGCAAACTTCCCCTCTCAAGCTAGCTTTTAGGAGTGAGTTAGGTCTTTAATTACGTAATATAAAAAATATAAATCATCTAAAACTTTAAAAATTACTTAGAAATATGAATAAGTTAAAACTTATAAAAGTTAATTGAATGGAAGTTCGTAACTCTCATATACATCTGAACAATTCATTTAATAAAGAGTTAATATAGATTAGGGATGGCAAAAGAGCCCAAACCTGAGTCCGATCCGGCCAATTGTTATCTCTAATATAAACTTAAAAGTAGTAGCTAAGCGATTCACTTTTAGAAAAATTTCACCTTTTTCATATAAATAATAATAATTTAAATCATAGTAATGAATTTAATCCAATAAATATTTAAGATTCATAGTTATGAATTTTTATAAAAAAACTTAACAATTAAGTATTTAAGTATTAAGAAATTATAGCACTAAAATCCTAGAAACTAATGGTTGAAATATTTTTAAAAAGCTCTGTCCAAAAACTTGAAAAACCCTAATAAAAACATAAAGAGAGAGTAATTTGATCAGAGGAGTCCTCTACGTAATGAGGGAATTAACCTACACTTGCAATCAAACTTTGGCTTTCATGGACGTCAACTTCAAAACACCGAAATTCCATAGGAAATTTCCACCATTTCCTTAGTTGTTCCCAAGCTGATCAGTAGAAAAGTATGCAACTTGAAAACGTGTGACACCATCTTTTTGTCTCCATCTCGAAACACAGCTCCATCTAGATGATCAAGCCAACCATTATAGATTTAGAGAAGTTGTATTACCTTTTTACCATTAAGCTAACCTATCTTTATCATCTTTCTCTAAACTGTATAGCTCGCTCTTATATGTTATATATGTGCATGTCTCCTAAGAACTTGCTTCAAGCTCTCGTCTTTTGTCTTCTTCACGACAAAACAAAACATGGGTAGCACTAGTTCAAAGCCTCTTCTGCTTCTGTTGCTGCTCCTAGTAGGCGTCTTTGAATCCCAGAGACTTGCAGAAGCAAGAACAACCTCATTTCTTCGTCAACAAGGTAAGAGCTACAAGAGAATTCTCTCTCAAGTTTCATTCTCGAAACTTTTTCCATCTCTGGGATTATCAGGTATTAGGTATTAGCCGAGTCTTACTTTACAGCTCATTATCACATTTGGGTATATCATATAAGGTATTTTATTTTATTTTATTTATTATTTATTTATCTCCAGATTCCGCATTAGTGCGAGATGGTGTGATGAGGACGTTGGGAGTTGTATGCAAGTGTTGTGATGGGAGTGAAGATGAGTGTACAGCAAAGTGGACCGGTTCTTGCCATAAGCTTCGGTGCCTTCCATGGAAACTAAGCTAGATAGCGGTTTCAACTTAAGCTAGATAGTGGTTTCAACTTTCTTTTTCATTTTGACTTGTTTGCCCGTAATACCACTTTGAGAGTATTCGTGTTGCACGAAAAATTTTGTAAGTATTATGATTCACATGACTGAAAGAGTGTGAAGTATAGATTCTTCAAGAGAAGTCATCACATATATCAACCTAAAATTTTATGAATCTAAATTTTATATATAATTTATTTATTCTTTATGTTAATTTTTGAGTGAGATAACTTCGATTATAAATTTTTAAATTTTTAAAAATTGAATTAAATTCAGGCGCGTTTGTATATAAATATAAATATTTTTAATACTAACCAATTCCGAACTAATTGAATACTAGTGTTCGAAGTTTTTCAAATTAATTTACCACTTTTATAAAGAATATAATTGACAACTCGAAATTTCTTAAGAGTTTGTAATCAATGCTAAACTAACTATAACGCAACGTTGCATCTCTTTAGTTAATAAAATCCAAATCTCTTTAGTTAATAAAATCCAAAAGGTTTATAGATTATAGCACGAAAGAAGGGCTCGTGCAGCAACAGCAGGCATCCATCGAAGAAAATCCTGCTTCTAAAAGTGAACTAAACTACCTTCGTATTTGCCTTTGATGCAAGATGTTTAATGCTTTTAATCCTTATTGTTTTGATTCAGGACGTCGAGAGTTATTTATTTATATTGTTATGCTTCTTTATATGTATATATTTAAAAATATCTCTAAAATATTTAGATAATGAATTATAAACTCTATCATTACATATAATCCACTTTAGTTTTAATACTTTCTGATACAACTTGAGTTATACTTATTTTTTATTTAATATCTAATTCCTTAAAAAGCATGAAATAAAAGGAGAAAGTAAAGTTGAGGATCCTGAGTTGTATAGTATAGTAGGTCAAGAGAAGAAAGAGTATAAGAACATATCAGAAAATTAAGCAGAAGAAGAATTCAACGTTCTAAGAGATCTGAGGTTCAGGTCCCAGAGTAGGAGAAGACTGACTCATATCATTACTTGCCAGAAAACAAGAGATTCCAATCAATACTATACCATGATTTCTACTTTTCTTGGTATATTTAAAATATAAAATTAATTTACAGCTAATTTTAAAGAATCCTCCAAATGAAGAAAGAAAAATTCTAAGTCAAGTCTACTAGACACTGTCAATGTTTAATGCATAAGGTCGCTTGATAGTCTAAGGCGTGTCTTTTATATGGAAATTAGAGGACAGGGATCTATTCCTTTGACTCGTACTGATAAGAATTTGATTTCACGAGAAATTAAATAAAAAGTTGCAAAATTGGCCTATTTCTTGTGCATCCCAATTGAAGTATTTTGAAATGAATTGAAAAATGAGCATTTTCTTAACCGAAGATAAAAAATCTAAAAGTTCTCTTTTTTTCTATAGCATAACTAACTTGGCTGAAATTGTGTCACCTATTATTTGTATAGGTCCACTATTTTAAAATACTTCTGAAATAAAAATTAATTATCTGAAAGTAATTTCTTTATTTTTCATAGAAAAATGGGTTATAACTAATAATAATTATTATTATTATTAAAACTCAGACTTTGTGGATTTAATTATCGGGCCCAATAAATTCACAATACAGAATTTGGCCCATGTAATTAAAACAATGTAATTTAAATATTTAATTAAATTAATATCATTTTGAAAAACAAAAGTTTGGATTTACCCTATTAATTTCGAGGTGGCCAAATCAAACTTAATTTGCCAAGTATATTCTTTGGATCACTACCCTTTTTTGGAACAGAGAAATTCGCAGCTGTTATTTTTTGGATGTACACTGGGTAAATCTCTAAATTAACGCAATAGCTTGCAAATCACGTCAATCGGGTACTTCGCACTAAGTAAGTCCTATACGACAGACTCGATTGAGAAAGTTTAAGTGTGAGGTTTTAAACACAGGACCTTTAAAGCTTGAACATTAAAGTCCATTACTATTTGCTAATAGGGAAAAAAAACGTAAATTAGATTATAATACTTTTATCAAAATACAATTTAAAATATAATGTTTTGAACTATAATGTTATAAAGGGTTCAAGATAAATCTTGAATAAATGAAAATTAAAAGAAATTATATTTTCTTTAATTATATGTCTCGTCAATACTGACTTTATATTTTTAATCTGACGTATGAGATCATAGACCTCATATATTATATTTTAATTTTAAATTTAAATTCATTATTAAG
>JAOTAY010000005.1:48886-61214 GCA_025629805.1 Erythroxylum baracoense
ACATTGAAGCTGAAGAGCTTTTATTAACACTAGTACAACGTACAAGTAAAAGCAACTTAAATTGCTACTGCTATTACACACATAGCTTTCCAGCTTCTTAAGGTACTTCCATGGCAGTCATAGGCTTTTGGTTCTGCTTCTGATCTCATCACGGAAGTGTATAAGCTCCACACTTGTAACCTACAGGACGATTAGCAATATTGCATCGTTTTGGGATAGTAATGGCGATTTCAGGTTTGATTCCTGAAGCCTTGGCGATGTCAGAAAGCATCACAGCACAGAGACAGCTTGGATTCTGGCCAATTCTCTTCACCTGAACGCAGCAACTGTCGGTCACCGGAGCATTCACGTCCTGCGCCGCCGTGGCACATGGAACTAGCTTCATTGCTTCCTTGTCTGGTGTCGTTGATTTTCCACACTCGCCAGCTCCGTTGGCCTGTTCAAAACTGGTCACAACAAGCACAACGAAACCCACCATGCACATGAACTTGATCGAAACCTCCATTGTCTAAAACTCCTCAAGCAAACAAGCAACAAGCTTATTAACCCTTCTTTCTTGGAGTGCATGAAACTTACTCACATGGGCAGCTTTTTATACTGCAAAAAAGATTAGCTTTCATGGTGCTCGTACCCTCTTCTCCACTTAAACAACAATGGAGGTAGCACTAGAACCAAAGCGCAAATATATTATAACAGTAGAAACACTTGGTATTTGGAACCACTTGTTTTCATCTCCACTATCTGATTCATCCCATAACCAGATGTTAGCATCTCCATTTGACATAGCACAATCTTGGCAGAAAATTATATTGCCAAATGCCACCTCAGTTGATCTCTAGAACTCCATAGCCAACGTTAAGAACAGAAGGTCTGGTCCAATGGAAATGTCACTCTTTGGAAACGTGGATCCAACTTTGAGCTTTCGGTATGAAATCAATATCACCAACCGCACCAAAACACCAAAACCCATTGGTGGTTATGATCTTTACTCGTGTTGGGTAAACCTTAAATCCAACTCTAGTTAGGGATGACATGTCACTAGTTTATCTGAGTTGAGTTGTGTTAAAATAAAATTATTTTAACCAAACATAGTTAGTGTTAGTAGTTTAGCACTCTCATCTCTTAACTAGAGATTACAAGTTTGAGCCATGAGAATGGAGAAACCTGTTTGGCCAACACTTTATACTTTACGGGCTGACTCGGTGCGAGCAGGAATTAATCTGGATGTGGATGGCTTAAAGGTATCTTCTCATAATTGAGACTATCTTAAAACTCCTCGTAGATTAAAAAAATAATTTTTTTGATATAAAAATTTAAAAATTAAAAAACGTAATTTTATTTAGTTAATCCAAAACATCGTGAAAACTTGATTACACTTCGATTCAAGTCAGCTTAGCCCAACCTTGTGTTAAGCTTTTATTTTAGCCAGGCCTTAAGTATGGTGAGTATGCAATTAGAGGTGTTGCCTTAGATATTCGAGAAAATAAAGTCAGCTTTTAGCTGATGGTCAACCAAGGGCATTTGGTCTAGTGGTATGATTCTCGCTTAGGGTGCGAGAGGTCCCGAGTTCAATTCTCGGAATGCCCCACTTCTTATTTTGGCATTTCAAAACTTGTTCACTCTTACCAGTGACACGGTCCATTTTGCTGCTCCTTGAGATTAAGGCTGAAGACGAACATCAGAATACAATCAACTCATTCTCAATAGTACATACACACTATCAACTCATTACATTTATCCTGTCCTAAAGCTTATTTGTTCATGTTTAAATCCTGAAGTGAATTCATAGAGCTGATTGCTTCTTTCATGCACTCCATATTTAAGAATGATGACACAGATGCATTTGTCCTTCCAATTGTCTGATCTATTCCCACATTCGGAGTTCCACAACCTTTGCCTTCTTTATTATCAATGCTCAGATACTCTTGCAAGGCCTTTTTCACATTCAAATCATGCTGAGGAATTTTGGCACTGGTAATGAAGGGAGATTTATCTCCTCTTTTAATGGGGCTAACCAGACGGCCTGGCGAAAAGTTTGGCGTGGTGAAAGCTGTCTTGTATGGAGTGTTTGAGGCCGGCACCGTGTACGGGATTGATACACTTCTTTGAGGAATGACACTGACTTTGGAGATTGATGAGAACTGGTCTGAATGTTTTGTTAAATCATTCACATATAGCAAATCATCAATTCGTGCAATTATGTTGAAAGCCAAGCACTCCAATACCCTCGAGTAGCTCTCCAGAATGGATTTCCCAACATCCTGACAAGAACAGAAATGTGGCTCTAGTAAGTACGGTTTTTCAGAAAAGGAAGAGTTTCACAGTGATTCACTATAGGAAGAATTTAAACCTTGTTGTACTGGATCTTGCTCATGTCCAAGGTTGTTTGAGGGAGACTTGGGAATCGCTGCTTCAAGCAAAGTAGGAGGCTTTCTGCCCCATCGGCAAGTAATTCCCTCTTGTCGGCATCAACCATCAGTTCCTTGACCAATTCCCATGATGACTTTGAACTGGAACGAATTGTGCTATTAGTAGGCTTGACATTAGTTCTTTTACGCCACAAATAGATGGCGGCTTCTACTCTGTTGGCAAGTTCTATAGCTTGATGCTCTGAAGTCAGATCAAGACAAGCAAGCAGACATTCAGATGAAAACTGATCTGAAGTAATGTAGCGATAGATAAGGTCTCCTAAGCTGGCTCTTGCATTCTGAAACCAAAGTTGGAGAAAAAAGCATTAACACCAGTTCCTTCTCATATTCCATCGAGAGTTCAAATACAATCGGGCAGTTGATACCTTTGGAAGGGAATCCATATAGGATTCAGGAACTTCCATATCAGCTAATGTAGCACTGTTGATAGCCATGGCAGCTTTCAAGATTTGGTTTGTGCAGTCCCTTTTGTGTTGCAAATGTTTTCTTGAGTTCTCAGTAAGACCAGTTGGAAGGACTCGAGGAACGGGCAGCCACCACTTCTCCTCTTGACGTTGAAGGGATCTTCGAAACGAAGATGAGCCATCAACTTCTTGGGCTAGAATTCCTTGGTCTATGTACCAGAACTCTTTATGCTCAAAACTATCCAATATTTCCTGCCAAATAAGGAAAGTTGAGATCCTGAGTGACTTCATAACAATGTAAGGATATTTTGAGATAACTAATCATCCTGCATCTTACAAGAAGCATGTTATCCAATTTGCGCAAAGCTGGGAGATTTATGTAAAGATCAGATCTTGGTCTGCAAGTCATGACCTGGAACAAAACATTGAAAGCCATTGAGAACACCCCGAAAAATCATTCATCATCTATGCCCTACATGGATGAAGTCTTCTCCTGATCCTTGCAAGATATGCTTTACTGGGAATTTCCCTGCAGTTGTTCCAGCATTCCAGACCTAAGAATGCTTAGTTGCTTAATAGGTTTTGAAACTTTTTAGGGAGTTCAATTTAGACAATAGCAACTGAATTTCTCAATCAACTGAATGATATTCCAATGTTGGCCACATATTGACTAATTGATTCTCTTTCAGCATTTCAGCTAAAAGTTAAAGACAATATCCTGAAATTAGCAGGCCAAATAGACATTCAAACGGGTAGAGTTTGCTCAAATTCTTACAGTTAACTCTAGTGAGGATTCCAGTAATCACAGTCCATGAAGGGTAGTGCATAAGCCTACAAACAAAGGCACAATCCGAAAATGAAAGAACAGAGAATAGTCGCCTACCTCGAGTTTGGTTCCATCCGGAAATGTCTGCCAAGAAGGTATCAACTCAACTATTTGGTCACTGACACAAAGAAGCCAATCCATCTCTCTACGCCACATGGCTTTCTTCTCAGGAGGCAGAGGCTCCAATCTCCATAGCTGTCCAAATAGAGTAGCTGTGCAATCCAACAGAGAAAAGGAAACCAATGTAAATTGGAGGTCAGAGTTGAAGCATAAAACGAAATATAACATAATAAGAACTCTGAAGAAAACAGCTTAACAATCATACCACATAAATTAGTGATGGCATTAGAAATGGCCAATGCTGTGCTAACTCCATTGCCACAACCTGACATGTCTTCTCCAAGCAACAATTTAGCAAACCTTTCCTTCATCATCTCCATTTCTAGACCACCATAACAATGTCCATCATCAAAAGTTGTCTCAAGTAATCAAAACAACATACAAGCACTGAAGATTTGAGGAATTAGTACCTGAGATTGAACACCCCTGTTTCTCCAACTTCTTTTCATCAAAATGGGGTTTCTCTATACTATCAGTTGCAACACCATTATTACTTGTATAATCAGGAGCTTTATCTTTCTGAATAGGCCAACCCAATGAAGGCAGCGAAGATGAGTCCTCCTCAGAGTTACTATGACTCTGCTCCTCATGCCCTGTAGTCTCAGATGTTAAAAAATCAGAGCTTGAACTACTTTCTCTGCCCTTCTCTTCAATCAAGTCTCTAAACGTCTGGATTTCACCTTCATAATCATCAAAACGTGCATCTTTCTCTACTGTGATTTCACTATTGTTCTCCATCAAGCTCTCCACCTCAGCTTCTTCTTCTTCTTCTTCTTCTTCTTCTAGGAACCCAGATGAGTCGTAAAAAACAGAGTTGGTCACCACCATACCGTGATACTCTCAACCCTTTCAAGCATAAGCCTTTTGGCAATCTAGCTTTGTCACGCAAGTATCTGAAAGATTTTGGGATCCACAAACCCCCCAAAGACAATGGGTTCGATATATTCAAAGTCCCAACCTTCACTACTGGCACAATAAGCTTGAACAACCAATGTTGTTGGGTTGTTTACCTTTCTTTTTGGTGGATGAAAATTCCATCCATAACGTCTCAACCATGTCTACTTTTCTGTGGGCCAACAGAGAAAAGACTGGACCTTTTTTCTTTTTTCTTCTTCAACTAGTGAAGGAGGCCCTCATATACTATGATTACTGAAACTTGCTCAAGCAAATGACACGAGAGAGAACGTGGTAGATAAGAAAAAGGCTCTTCTTGATGACCCCATCATTTTTTCACTGAACACCCATTTTAAAGAAAAGCTAATAGGCTCTTAGCTTGGTTCTTTTTGCTTCGATTTTGCTTAAACAAGGCTCCTAAATGAGTAACAGGACTCCATGAATGATTCCCAAATTCGTTTGAATCACACAAATCAAGAAAAAACATCATGGGAATCATGTAAACGACGGATCTTCTTAACGTTGTATCCTTATAGATCCTACATTATGTTTGTTACTCACCAAGAGCCATTCTAGATCTGCTTTGAAAAGGACTACCCTACCCCTCCTCATGCGTAGGAACAGAAACATTTACTGTCCAAGATCTACTTTCTGTGTAGCTTGTGAAAGAGGGAACTGAAAATTTGGTGCCACTTTACCTTCACCTACAGTTGTAGTATGGAAGATGCATGGAAGATGCATGTCTAATAACAGGAACACCGTCTCATTGCAAGTAACATACTGTCATTTTCGTTTTTCTTCCATTAATATAACTCCTATAGCTTCCATTTGATTGCCCACCTGCTCTAGTGTTACATGTAGGTGGTGAGTTTACATTATCATTTACTTCAGTTTCACATTGTCTGTGATTGTGTAACCATTCCGATATCATATCGTCACGGTATATTTTTACGTGTACTGAATAAATCGTCGAGAAAAGTTTGCGGAGGGGTTCTTCTGCTAAGGTCACATTCTGAAAGGCATGATCTTTCATTTTTCTGCCAGCAAATTATCACAAGACTTGGTGGTTCTTGACACCTAGATACAGCATGGAAGAAAAAGGACAGGAGCTTGCAGAGAATTGGCAAATTCTAGAGTATGGATGGTAACAGAAAAGGAGATATGTTTATCTTTTGAGTCCCACAGGACAGGACATTCACGCATGTTTATCTTTTTGAGTCCCACAGGACAGGACATTCACGAGATGGGACGGACCCTGTGGTAAATTCCCTCGTAGTTCAAGGGCATTGTAGTAAAATGATGTAATGGTGTTAAATAAATAAATAATTGATATATAAATATAAAAATGAACAAATAATAAAGGATTTATTAAAATAATAAAATTAAAATAAAAAGGACATAAGCATAAAAGACAATAATAATAAAAAATATATAAATGTACATACAGATAAAAATATAAAAATAAGTAATATAACAAATAAAAAAGATAACGGATAAAAATAAGAAATTTTACGAAATAAATAAGATTATTAATATATTTGTTGGTACATATGACCAAAAAATGGTATAATATTACTGTATAATATCGGTGAAATATTCTACAAACTTATAAGTTGTAACTAGAAAAGTGTTTCTTAATTCATATGATTTAATAATGCTCCGCGTCTTGAATTTTTATTATTTTCGTGTGCCCTCTGACTAAAAGTTGTCGGGATCACATAATGAATATTTCGCTAATGCTAATGGTAAATTATTTAAAATTAGGCTTATCATCAAAAGAAAAATAGTAAAAGAATAAAATATTTAAAAATGTCAAGTTAGAATTATAAAATTTTAAAAAAAATCTATCTCTAGTAACTTAGGGTTCAAAGTTCATAATAAATTTTGGTAAGATCGAATCAGATGAGTTTGTCGGTTGGTCCAACTGAAACGTGCACTGAAAAGATGGGCTCATCCCAACAGCTTCCGCTGTTTGATGTTGACTGCTCAGTTGAAGGACCCGTAGAGGTAGAGGAAACGGTTGGCTTGAAAGCTTTTTGCTTTCAATTTAGGGTTTGGAAATTGGAATTGGGGAATGTAATGGTCCTGTGTTTTCTGTATTGAAGTTGGGCTTCCCAAAGTGGAATGGGTTAGAGAATTAATTTGGACTATTAATTGTAAGACATGACATGTTCTTGTTATCATTGCTTCCCTAAGTACATATTCCACAAAATTGTGAAAGAAGTAAATGAAGGAAGCTACTTTCATTAAATGTTTGAACTCCAATGAGTAATGATTAGAGATGGCAATTGGTGGGACGGGCTTGTACACGAAGGATAAGATCTTTTGTACCGGTTATGATATTTTTATCATGTTTTATTAAATTTCATCCATATATTTACGTGGACCTTACATAAATGTATGGATGAGATTTAATAAAACATGATTGGAACAGAGGATTTGATGTGCATAAGTGAATAGGTTATTTTTGGGGATCAAATCCTCCGTGCTTATAACTCTATGTCAACCATGTTCTAAACTATCTCATCCACATAAATATGTGGGACTTAAAAAATATGTGAATGAGATGATCTGAAATAAGGTTGACACAAGATTATCGACACAGAAGATTTGAGAGCTTACTTTTGCTAAATGTTTGAATTCTATCGAGTAATGAATGGGGATGACAAAATATCTGAGCCTATTCCGAAAATTAATACCCAAGCTCAGGTCAATCCTAAAGTCCGATTGAGCTTAAGGCATGCAGCTCAAGTTTAATCTTGATTAATTTATATTTAATTTAAAATTTAAAAAACGACGTTATTTTACTCGAAAATGTCATCATTTTTTATAATTTCAAACTTTGGATTAGACCGAACCGTGAAGTCCAAAATCTTTTTTAAAAAACCAAACTCAATCTAAACTCCAATCAAATTGGATCAAACTCTTTGACTTTTTGCCAAACCAGGTCAAATCAAATTGGACCGAGTTTAATTGCCAAGCCTAGTAATAGTCATGAATGGCGTAAATTTAGGTGTAAAATTGAAACACACACATTGGCTTCACAAATTTAGAAGTGACAATGGGTCGAAACCTAAGTTTGATTGAGTCTAAAAAAACGAATATAAATTTGAGTTTATTTGAAATTGGAACATACTTAATAAAATTTGAATTCATTTGTTGAGTTCACTTAAAATTTTGGACATATTTAAAATTTTTAAATTCATTTGTAAGGTTAAGTTTATATTTTTTTACAATTGTAATAATTACAAATCAATTTATTAAAACACATATTTACGGTGATGATTTAGTTTGAATTTAGGCATGATTGGACGGGCTTATATTTCTTGGCTCAATAAAAAATGGTAAAACGAAGTCGTTTTATAATTTTTAAAAAAATAATAAATCAGGTTTGTCGGTCTAGCCTGACTTGTCATTCCTATTTGAATCAAAATCATGAGAAATTATAGAGAAGGATGCAAAATAATTAGAACCATATACAACCTACTTGAACCTAATTTATTGACTTTAGACTGAATTGGATTGGATAAGGCCACATGCAAACCCTTTTGCCATCCATACTCCCTAATCTTGAGTATACAAGGATTTACACATTCAGGTCACAAACTCTAAAGCCCATTGAACTTGACCAACCCAAAGATGATCTTTCACATTTGGAACAATTATTTTGGTCAATGATTAAAAATTTTAATCAATTTGATCGATTCTTTGAATTGGACAATTTTTTAGTTCAATTTTTAACTTTTCAATTTGAATATTTTTTTTGATAACCCAGTTCGAATAATTTTAATAACTCTTATTTTTAAAAAATTGATCAGTTTATTAATTGATTAGTCTATTTTCTGATTTATTTTTGTAAATTAATAAATTTTTATAAACCTAAATAAATCAATTAATATTTATTTTACAATTTATTTTTTAGCTAAACTTTAAATTCTTTGGTAAATTCTCTCAATTATATTTAAAATTATGTAATTTTATTCAGTCTTTAACCGATTTTATGACAGTCTAATGCTGATTAAAATTTTTAAAACCTTAAACTTCTTATCTTATCGGTTTAATCCAATTTTAAAACATTGATTTTAACATGTTAGAGTCAACTGCAATTTACCTGCCCCCTGTATATAATTCAAACACAATCTGTTGAGGTCATCTTACTGATAATCTATTGCAAGTTCGAACCACTTTGATCGTTGACAAAGAACCAGATAATTAAAACCTTAACATAGTCATCACATACTTGTTTGCTAAGAAATCTTGTCCATCTTCACTATATAAGGAGGGTCAAAGAACATAGCAGAACAGCACAGTCATTGAGCAAGTAGTAAGAATCATCCATTACTATGGCCGATGTGAAGCTGTTTGGGTTATGGGCAAGCCCTTTTGTTCGCAGAGTCCAGATGGCACTTCAACTGAAAGGTGTAGACTACGAGTACATAGAAGAAGACATGAACAACAAAAGTGAGCTGCTTCTCAAGTACAACCCTGTCCACAAGAAAGTGCCTGTGCTTGTTCACAATGGCAAACCAGTCGCTGAGTCACTCGTCGTTCTTGGATACATTGATGAAACCTGGAAAAACAACTCCATCTTGCCCGAAGATCCTTACGAGAGATCAAGAGCTCGTTTCTGGGCTAACTTCATCGACGAGAAGGTACTATGTTTCTGAAACTTCGAGTAAATGACACAGAACTAAAATACAATATTAGAAATTATCGAAAGTTATAATTTTTAATTTTCTAGAAAAATATCTTCTCTTATTCTTAGATTAAAAATAATAACGAGACATATATGATATTACTATTATACGCGGACCAATTAAATATTACTTATAAGATATTCAATTCGGCTCTGAAATTTAAATCAAATTAATTAAACTAAAATTTACTCTAATTATTTTAAATTATTAATTTAAATCAATTTAAGAATTAAATTAAGTTATTGTACGAGTGATATTTAAATAATCTGCATATGAAACTCGTAGTAAGTATGTTTTACCATATTTTCTAATTAAAATTTAAAAATTAAAAATAAAACATTTAAGAATTTTGAGTTTTTCGAAAATTGTAAATTTAACCGAGAAATGGGTTTCTTTGTCATGGTTTGTTTGTAGTGCAATCCTGCTCTTTGGCAGATCGTATGGACTAAAGAGGAAGAACGAGAGGAGGCCATAAAAGAGGCATGTCAGAACCTGAAAACACTTGAGAGAGAGCTCAAAGGCAAGAAGTTCTTCGGAGGAGAGAGCATTGGATTAGTGGACATGACTGCTAACTTCATAGGCTATTGGTTTGGGGTCATTGAGGAAGCTTCAGGCATGAAGCTGGTAACAAAAGACGGGTTCCCTGATCTGTGTAACTGGATAGACCAGTATGTTAGCTGCAACATAGTGAAGCAGAATCTCCCTCCCAAAGATAAGATGATTGAATCCTTCCATGCTCGTATCAGTACTGGATCTTGGAAGTATTAGAACTTATCTGTTCATTGTACCGGACAGAAACCCATACTAAAAAATAGGAGTTACGATCTAGTATTCGCAACTTATGATCTGTTAATGTTTCTTATGTTCTGTGAAGAAGGTTGTGCTCAAAGTTCAGGAATGTACTCAGTTCTGTACTTTATCAGTATTCAATCAATCTATGCTTTATTACTGTATAAGAAATCATATCAACATGTATGGAGTCTTATTTTATCCCTACTCGTAATGAGAACTTGGCAACTTCATCATAACTATTTTCTCCAAAGGGAAGAACATATTGAAACCACTTTCTAATCCAAGCACAGCTCCGAACAGTGATTTGATCCAATAAGATAAGAGCAGATGCAACCATGTGGTCAGATTCTGAGGTTGTTAGAGATAAAGACATAACAAGCATAACATAGTCAAAATATTCCACAACTTTTATTACATTCTATGAGGTTTAAAGCTTCCAAAAAAAGAACATATTTCTTAAACTCTGCAAACAAGACCAGTCATCAACCAGACAGTAAACTTCTGAACTGAGAAACACAATAAAAGTACATCACTCCAAAGTAAAACTGTAGATCCAACTCAAGTTTCGATTCAATGATTCCTCAGTGCTTTTGGGCGCTTGAGTCCTTAACAATGGTCACAGGGCAAGGAGCATGTGTCATCACATAAGAGCTCACACTTCCCAGCAGTATCCTATTTTCACATACGATCAGTTCCTTGGAAAAACTAATATTGTGAGGATCGAAAAAGCAGATAGATCAACTAAGTTTCATACCTTTGGACAGTACCAAGTCCTCGACTTCCCATGATCAAGGAGTCCAACTTCAGATCCTGGATCGCATCAAGAAGTTTCTCTCTTGCATCTCCTCCCCAGTAAAGTTTCGCGACAACGTTAACCTACACAAAGAAAACATTATCGGTAACAAACTACATATTAACAAACAGAAACAGGAAAGCAGATAAATAAACATATCAAGAAGGAAAATTTTACCTCCTTTTGACGAGAACCAGTGTCGAGTATATCAAGAACTTCGATGTCTGTCTGAACATCGTAACCTTTCATTACCTCGGGCTGTCTGAACTCGGCCAAAGGAACGAGAGCTAACCCAGATCAAGAAAACGCATCGGATCAAAATCTAAAGCATCGGATCACACAAAGACCAGACCAGACAAACGAAAGACCTGAAACTTTGCTTCAAGAAACACTTACGAGAACCAGAAGTGGCCCATAGTTTGTTACGAGTCTCATCTAGGCTTTTGGGACTAATGTGGATTATGTACAAAGTGTCACCTTTATCAGCCAAATTGTCGATTGCCCATTTAAGAGCGTTCTTGCTGCTCTTTGAGAAGTCCATTGCCACACCAATCCTTCGATCTCCTGCCATTTTTGCTCTCTGCTCTACTCTCTGTTTAGCTCACTTCTCGAGGGTTTCTTCAAAATGCGTGAGGCTAATATCAAGAACCGATCTTTGCTTGTGGGATATATAATCAAAAAGGAGAAAAAGTTGCGTTTAGGCTTCAAATTTGTGTGTGTCCGAATCTTAATGGGTCCTCCACTCCTTCCTTCACATGAACTGGACAGAGCGCTTAGGATGTGGGAGGCTTTATTCTCTGCTGTCTCGTACTTCGATTAAGTTGCACCTGGACCGTTAACATATAAAGGGAATCATCCGACGGCCGTGATGTTCTCATCTTCCTCGCTGCAATCGCTTTATTGGATCTTAGTATGGATCGGGCCGTACTGGACGGCGGATGGGTGGATGGATTTATGTGTTCTAAATTATGGATATAACTATAAAAAATTTAATAGTTGTATTTTCTGAAATTTTACTTAACACTTTAAATCTTAATTTTTGTTAAATAAAGTCTAAATTTATAAATTGCATTTTGGCAAATCCTTATGCCTTTTAATTATAGTAAGGAGTAATTATTATATTATAATTCATAAAATTAGGACTTACAGTAAAACAGTCTCTCTATTAATTAGGATAAAGTTGCGTACTATTAGATCTACCCGGATCTTACAATTCAGCGAGATTTTTACTGAATATTGTTGTTGTTGTTTCAGGACTTATGGTAAAAATTAAAATTATTTAACAAAAAATAAAATTTATAAACATCAATAAATTTAATAATAAAAATTCAAATATTAAATTAAAACATTTTTCTTATTATTGAAATGGTCAA
>JAOTAY010000005.1:72398-110833 GCA_025629805.1 Erythroxylum baracoense
ACAGAAAAAGTAAAGAAATATTCTTTAGTATAGTTTTAATTGATGATCTAGATGCCTCATACTTCTGTTAGGTCTATGCATCTTTCGATTTATGTCTCAAATTGTTGATCTTAGTAAAACATTTCACAATATTCCTTGTTCTATATTTTAAGATTATTACGTTCTCTTTTCTGTTCTTGAAATTCTATGCACTCCCCAAGTCTTCATATTTATATATGCATTCTGCCATTGCTGCACAGGTGTTAAGGGAATTTAAACATGTAAATCCACAAGATGATGATGAGGGGAAAAATTTTTCAGATAACAGAGTACGTTTTTCTACTCCTTACAACAGCTAAAACTCAACACATTTTGGTTATCTTTTTTCAGTCGACCTGTTAACTTATTATTTCACTTTGGTGTTTGAAGAATCTGCTATATCTAAACGTTGCCGCGTGTTATCTCAAACTAGGGGAATGCAGAAAGTCCCTAGAGGAGTGCAATAAGGTATATCTGTTAATTCTACTTTTCGGGTGGAGTTAGGTTTGACAGTTTGAATAAAAGAGCAAGTTAAGGTTTGACGGCTTGAATAAAAGAGCAAGTTAATGCTTACATTAGCACTATTTGGATTACAGATGTTGAAGATCATGGAGATTCATTATGCATCTGTTATCTCCAACTACACTAAAAAAAATCACATATTCTTCTCTCGCGCATTCAAAATACAATGTCTTAACTTAGTTGCATTATTTTATAATTTATAGTTATCAAAGATTATTGATTTTAGGAAACAAAAGAAACAGATGTCTTGGCATGTTGTTGAGATCTGTTGATGCTAAAATTTTGCAGGTCTTGGATGCCAATCCTGCACATGTGAAAGCTTTGTACCGACGTGGAATGGCCTACATGACGATTGGAGATTTTGACGAAGCAAGGACTGATTTTGAAATGGTAATACTAATAATTCTAAGTGGCAAGAGTTTTTAATCTGTGACATGTTTCCTAAGCATGCTTGCTTCTGTCTACTCATAGATGATGAAAGTTGACAAGTCATCTGAAGCTGAAGCAAAAGCAGCTCTTGCAAAACTGAAACAGAGTAAACTGGTGGGTAAAACGTTCTTTTTCATCTAATGGCGTGTGAATCATCTCTTTATCTTTACTTGAGTTTTGGTTTGCAGAAAGTTGAGAAGAGGACAAGAAAACAATTTCAAGGACTATTCGACAAGAAGCCCGGGGAAATAGCAGAAGCTGGAGTTGAAGAGAAGGAAGAACAAAACACGGTCGAAAGTAATGGCAACCACGATCGTGAGGATGGTGGTGAGGAAGATGCCCTTCTTGAAGATGCAGCCAACCCGGCTAGAGTAGGCTTGTTCTCTCGCCTATGGCCAACTGGTAAAAGACTATTTTCCGCTCTTGGCCTTCAAAGATGTACCATTCTGTGAAAAAGGTAATTTATTCTCTCTAAAGTTAGGACTTCAAGCTTCAATGCTGCAATAACTTAATAACTAATACCATAAACGAATGGATTTTCACTTTTCGGTCGTTTGAAATTAAGGGTTTACATTACCTTCAAATGCATATATTCTGGAGAAGTCACTTGATAAGTGAGTGATTCAGAATTAATGATAAATCAATTTAATTGAAACTTGCATGTTCTAATGTATTTTATCTTTCGAACAACAATAAATTGCAATTATTAAAAAATTTAACCGTAACAAATATTATAGATGCATTTTCCCTCTCTACTTTGGTAACATTTGCTAAATTAATTTTACAAAATCAATGTTGAGAATTTATGTAATATACACACAAAAAAATAATGGTTATAGTTTTTTGTTACGATAAAAATTTAATTTTTGTCAAATTTTATGAAAAAATGAAGACTAATCAATGTTTTATAGATTAGATTGAAAGATGAACTAGTAAAATAAGATGTTTAAGATTAAAAGTTCAGCTAGTGGTAAATTTTGTTAAATTTCAAATAAAATTAAATAATTTAAAGAGATTTTTCTTACAAATTGAAACTTTAATTAAAAAAGATACTATTAAATACAAATTAATTTATCTATTTTAATTTATAAAATTTATTAATTTATAAAAGTAAATTTATTAATTAATAAATTGATAAATTTTTAACGACAATAATTATTAAAATAAATTAATTTAAAATTTTAAAAATTAAATTAAAAAATTAAAAGTTTTAAAATTAATACTTTGGCATCATTCTTGCAAAGTCCTGTAAAGGATTCTTAAAGAGTTAATAAAACATTATTTTGAAGTCGTGGCTAATATAGAGATGTATAATAATGTTAAAGACGTGGCTCATTGTAAAGAACACCAGTGGTATATTCACCATATGCTCATTGTAAAGAAGCAATGTGAAGATTGTCGTCTTTCAGAAGAAGTGCGTAGACGATGTTGTGAAATGATATTAGTACATTGTTACTTCCAATGATCCAAAGCGACTCGTCCCTGTTCTAGAGATTGAAGGAGCCACCGCCGACAACATCCCGACGGCCACAAAACACACGAAGAACAAAGCCAACACGTACATTCCAACGCTGTCTTTTGGCCACCCAGACGATAGTATGACCGCGTTTCTTCCCCAGTAAAAGCTCGTGTGCATCGTTGACATGTCGATGGAGTTCATTTGGGTAAAAGAGGAAGTAATTAAACTACGAAGTTGGTGACAATTTCGAGAAATAGGACATTGCTTGTGGAGTGTCAGAGGAGGAGTTCGATTCTGAATTTGACAAATCAAATTTCAGTTACTCTCATCCATACATTTATACGGTATTTAAGTAAATATATAAATAAAATTTAATAGAATATAACAAAAACAGTAACTAGAACAGGAGTTCAAATCCACTTATCTAATTCTAATCAGAATTTAACTCAAATTCGAATCTACAAAAAAGGTTTGAGATACAAACTAGCGATAGGTCCGATCTGATTCAACCCAATATCATTCACACTTAAAAAGACATTACAAACTATACTTTCCAACGTGGTGCTGCCGAACTTGTTGTATCTTAAAGAAAGCTAAAAGCAAAGTTGGTGTAGCTTTAACTTTTAGGTCCAGTTCTGTATTTGACGTGGCCTTTTTCTCATATGATGAACTTTGAGTCTTAAGCTTTGTCAAGAGTAGCTTAAGCCTTCAATTTCTAAATAAAGATGACGATGAGTCACTTCTTAGGTAATTCCCGTCAATGTTTTTAAAATAATATTTTTAAAATTAAAAGTGTAAAATATCGTTTTTTAATTAGATCCGAATATGGGTTACTTAGACCTAAGCTTACCAAAAGTTCAACTCTTCTTAATAAAACACTGTCATTTTATTTAAAATAGTTGAATCTCGAGTCAGTCTAAACTTACCTAACCTATAAACCGACCCATTTTCGATATATATATCCAAATCATGGGCCAACCATTTTCATCCCTTTTTCCAAACTCTAGCCATAACCCAAAAGGAGGCCTCAAATTCAAATACAATATGATACTTAAGTTAGCACATCAATCCATCTAGAATTGACATAAAGAATGATTTTTATGTTTTTAAAGATAAGATTATATACATCTTAATCTTTCTAAACCTCGCGTATTAGCAAGACTTTCACTAAATTTTTGTTGTACTATTAATGAACGACTTATACATAAGAAGGTAACGAGTTAAGTTAATAAATTAATTAAAATTAGATAATAAAATTATTTTCATAGCATAATAATTATTTAAAAATTCAATTTTGAATTTTAATAGAATAAATTAATATCAGGTAGAATTTAAATAATAACAAAAATGTTTATATAAAAAAATTGGTAATAAATCATCATTATTATTGAAATTTAAGCGTTACTTAAAATTTTAAAAATATTTTTATCATAATTCCAATTAAATATATCTGTTAATTTTAAAATTGACCGATTTAGTCAGATCTAAACTATATATATGCAGGAGGGGGCAACCTCGAAGGAATAACAAAAAATCAGATCTCATTCATCATCATGTCCCTGCACAGGCCCTAATAATAGAGTCCTCCCACATGATGTGTCGCAAGGAAGGAGAAGGATCTACCAAACATGTAGGACCCCAAATTTGGCTCTCGGCATTCTTGACTAGATAATCCGCAGCCTTATTCTGTTCTCTCGTGATAATGTCCAACTTGAACTAGCCAAGGTTTCAGACTCGACTTAACGCCTCTTCTGTTCCTATAATTAGTGTGACTACCTTCTCCGAATCCAATTCCAACATAAGACATCTATAACCCTTCCTCCATGCAAATTGAAGACCATGCAAGACTCCCCAAATTAGCATTCCCCAATCTTGAGAGAAAAACCTCTCAACTATCTATCTCTTTCATCTCGTAAAAGGCCCCCACATTTAGCCACCCTACCATCGTGACTGATACTACCATCTATGTTCAATTTACTCCGCCCAGTTGGTTACACTTCTAGTTATATATATATATATAATTGGTATTGAACAATGTGAATGGAAGGGTCCATTAACCATGCATCCATCATTTGTACTAAAAGACTATGCAAGAATAATGTGTACAACTTTGAGGAATGTTCATGGATTTGGCTTTTACAGAATATATATCCAATTTACGTGCTTTTTTTCTCTTTATCAAAAGTGAGTGATAGAGAGATCGCCTCCCTTTGCCGTAAAAGTCAGCAAGGAATGCATATATGCCAAGATTGGAACACGACAAACCTAAAAGAGGTGGAGGGTTGAAAAAAAGTATATATACTTCATTCTTTCTTTGTTTTTTCAAAAGTAGGCATGCTAGGGCACCCTCTTTTCAAAAGAGATTCAATTAATTCTTTTAAAAAAATCGGACCGACAGTTAAACCGATAAGGTAAGAAGTTTAAAGTTTTAAAAGATTCAACTGGTATTAGACCGTCATAAAATTAATTAAATATTGAATAAAATTAAAGAATTTGAAACATGTTGAAAGTAATTGTTCTTATCAATCAAAGAATTAGAGGTTTAATTAAAAAAGATATTGTTAAATGAAAATGGATCGATTTGTTTTAGTTAATAAGAATTTATTAATTTACAAAAATTGACCGATTAATTAATAAACTGATCAGTCTTTAATAACAAGAGCTATTAAAGTAAATCAACCTGAAAAATTAGACGATTCAAAATTTTTACGATCGAACAAGTTATGCTTTTTAATCATTGGTATTTTGACTCGGAGAGTTTAAAATTATTGAATTTTAGATAAATTTTTGACTACATTTTTTAAAAATTCAATTTTTCATAATTGTTCTTTAAATTTTCAATGATTAAAATTAAAATTATTTGATAATTGATTATTTAATATTTTCCCACATTTTAAAATAAAAATTAAATTCTTTAAGTGCAAGTTGATTACTTTTTAAGCAATTATAATAAATTAATTATATATTTTAGATAAAATTTTAGAGATAAACTGGAACAGCGTTGGATGAGATGGATTGAAACAGCAAAAGTGTAACAGGTGATCTGGGGTGACTAAAGACAACGACTTTAATTTTTTTTAATCATCACACATTTTATATTATTCATAAAAATCTGTTTTGCCCTAAAAATTTAATGATTTATTTCAATTAAAAGTATGCTCTTTTTTATTACGTAATTAAGTAGATTTTTAGGGGTAAAACTGCGTATACCAAATTCTCCATATTTTGTGCTTATCAGAATTTTTATTATATTTTTATATTAAAAAACTAATTGATTACAATAAGGATGTAATAAAAAGTTTAATTATTTTTAGTTTAAATTTATATTATGAATTATATTTTAAAGTTATGACAATTATTAATCAATTTTTAAATATTTAATCATCGCATTGACAATAAAATTCAATCTATGTGAAAAAGAAAGTAATTATTCATTATATTAAATTTGTTATATAATATATATAATTCATTATTGGAAAAATACTCTCTATTACATAGTGATAAAGCTTAGTACTGTCTTTTAGGAGTGATTGAGTTAACAGAATTGAGGGACATACAATTAAAAGGTCTTACATTCGAATCCTCCTATTTACACTTTTTTAATAAAGCCTGTCATATAAAGTTTACTTAATGTAAAATACTCAATTGATATGATTTACAGATTATTGTGTCAATTTTAAAATTTATCTAATACACATCTAAAAAAGTCTCGTACTATCCGACGTTTCAATAAAATATGTAATATGTAATAAAAGGTAAAAAAATCCAATAATATTTAACCTAATCAATCAGGTGGTTCCCACAGCACTGCAGCTTTGGGATTCGCTAATAATACAGAAATAAAAGTCCCGCACGTGTGGGTCCCGCTAGTCGCCATCTATTATACCTATGAATATAATACCCATTTTGCCCATCCTCCCTTCGTTTTTTAACCGTCCGATAAGAAACCCAAACGCATCACACACACTCTCTCTCTCTTCCTCGCCACACAACGCACCTTCTCTCTCTAAACCTAGCTCTGTTACACTCATCATCGTCATAATCACACGAACAATGCCTCTCCAATTAATGGCGGTTACTATGAGGAGGGAAGATTGATGAGTGCGTGTGCTCTGGAATTTCGTATTGGCCGTAATTCTTTTCTTTGCTTTGAATCTACGTTTGTTTTCTTTGCTTGTTTGGTTTCAGTTCTAAGATTTTTTGTGTTTGCTTACGTATCGGATCTTTCTAGGGACATGTGATTCTGTTTACGAAGCGGACCAGCATTTTTTTCCCGCCACTGTTTCTGGATTCTGGTACGTTGTGGTTCTACTCTTCTTTATCATCTTTTCTGCATTGTTTCTTTTCTTTTCCTTTTTGTGTCTGGACCGTTTGGTGGTTGCTGTTTTAGTTTGTGTTTGTTAGTGTAGAGAGCCGGAATGGGGGAGTTGCGATTGTTGATCGTGTTTTGTGTTTTGTAGGAAACGGTGTTAAAAGATGTCTTACGCGCTTAGGATGAAAATGCGGTGTGATAATCTTCTCTTGGTTGATTTACTGTTTGTATACAGTATTTGAAGTTTCTTTTTAATTTAGTCTATGTTGTTTGTTTTAGTTTCGGCTAGATCTGGTAATTTTGTGAATGGATTGGGAATTATATACGTTAATTCGTTTGGAAATGAAGAAATTGGAGGGAGACCGCTGTTTTTTTGTGAAAGAGAGGGTGATTTAACCTTTCTTGATTGCTCCTTAATGGTGAAATTTGCGTATACTGATTAGTGATAGTCATTTTAGTTGAATGTCTAACTTTTGGTTAAAAGAATTTACAGTTGAAAATTCTAAATGTTGACGATTCCATTTCATTATACAATTAATAGCTGGGTTTTCTCGGTGGATTTTAACCTGAAAAGAAAGAATATGAGTTTGAATCCTGTTCAGTGTAGGCATTCCGTTCTTGACTATATTTCTTGGATTTTGCCTTATGATAATGGGTTTCTATGTTATGTTGCTTGTGCTTCGTCTTTGCAAGCTTTGAGATTGAGTTTTGTGTATCATATGTTTCGTTGCAGGTATTATGCTACTATCATTCGTTACAGGATTGAATTTTTCGTCTGATATAAAACCAACTAGCGAATGATCAGTACCTTCTGAACAAATGGGGACAAGCTCAGATCGCAATAGTTTAAGAGGGGAACAGTCTGCAAGGACAAGGAAGGAGACAGTTGTGTCAAACCATGCAAGGCAGAGTATGAGGTGTCCGGAGAAGTTGAGAGTGAAAACTTGTGTCGGCCAACCATATGTTAATCGCTCTAATGAAATCCGGCGATCTGTCGATGGTGGGAGTGGGACTCTTTTGCAACAAAATGCTCCAGGGGATGGTAGGGAGAAGGATATCAAGGCAAAGGCAATTAAAGATGATGAACTCGTCAAGTATATGTCAAAATTACCTAGTTATCTGCAGCTTATTGATAGAGAAAATATGCAAGATAAGGCTTTCAATATTGGAGTTCTGGATTGGGCACGTCTAGAACAATGGAAGTACAAAACAAAGGGTTTCCAGGCTGATGGTGCCAAGCATGGATCTCTAGCTGGGATTAATACGTCAAGCAAATCGAATGTGAGATCCTTTAATGTAGTTCAGAATGGGAGGAATCCTCATAAAAGCAAGCAACTTTTTCCTGAATGTCCTCGTGGCAATTTGACCATCAATGCTGGTGTTGCTGGCGTTTCTGGTGATGCCAAACCATCAGCTCAGAATGTAATGCGTTTTCAACGTTATGAAACCACGACAGATAATCAAGTTGAAAGACACAACACAAGCCAGTGGACCTACAAGTCTTTTGTCAAAAATAATAAAGCAACTTTTGAGAAGAAGTTGAATGACCCAAATCAAAAGGTCACTTCAAATGCAGGAAGTTTCTCTTCAAACTTGAGACGCAGTGATATCCCGACCAGGTCAAAGGATTATTGGCAAGCTTGCGATGAAGGGACGAAGAGAGTTCAGGAGGTGCGAGAATCAGATACAAAAAGAAAATCCTTGGGCCATAATATCACTTTAAGGCAGACAGTTACCCCCTCGATATTGGGAAGTTGTGACATTTCACAAGGTGAGAAGAAGAAGAGAATGAAGGAGTTGAGGAAAATGGCCATTGATCTTTCAAATCAACATCAATCCCATGAAAGAAAGAACATTGTTCTTCTTCTACCTAGAGTGCTTTCCGGGAAAAGGTCTCAAGAAGAGTCGAGGCAACTAGATAAGACTTTGACAAAAACAGATCAGAACCGCTTGTCATATAGTTATTGTAGCAAGGACGATCACTCTTCAGAATTCCATTCGGGAGTTCCTCACTTGTGCTCATTACCCACAAGAGGGGAGACACACATGGAGCCACACTCCACAAAAGTTACTGTGAACAAAAATCAGGAGGCTGGGATGTTGTCTGATGCATCTGTTATGAGAGAATCACAGAACCATGCATCACCGAACATGGAGCCAGTAATGCCATCAACTAACGAATTTTCTGAAAGGAACAGAATGGAGGACACTGATGGTAACTTGGTTGAAACTTCAAAAATATTTGATCATGAAACAGCTGAACGGTCAAGTAAAAGGGGCAGACATCCATCACCAAATCGAAGGTTTAATTTCAGCTTAAGTCGCATGACAAGAAGTTTCAGCTTGAAGGAGAGTTCATCTGCCCCTGAGATGAGCTCCAAATTTGCATCAGTTAAATCTGGTCCGATTTCCGAAGATTCTATTAGCTTGGATGCTGCAAAAAAAGGGAAGACAAGCAGCCACAACAGAGCTAGATCCAGTCCTCTGAGAAGAATGCTTGACCCGTTATTGAAGCCCATTGGCTTACTTCCAGTTCCTCCAACTGGAACTGATCAACTGCTGAAAGGAAGTTTGAATTCCTTCCAGTTGAACGCAATGACAAGTGAATTACTTCAGACTGAAGAGCAAAAGGCATCGAGCATAAAAGGTTTCCTGCATTTTACCAGAACCAATGAACTTACTTTCTTCAGGCTTGTGGTCAACAAGAAAAACAGCATTTTTGCAGCGCCCATGAAGAACTCTGCTTCAACAGGGAAAAATGGTTTAATTTGCAACTACACATTCTACACCATTGATGAAATTCCAAAAAAGAGAGGCAACTGGATAGGTCATGGCATTAAAGACAAGAGATGTGGCTTTGTGTATAATGTCATTGCACAAATGATGGTCAATAGCTCTTTAACCACTTCATTCTCCAATTGCACTGAAGAGAACTCTATCAGCCAGCAGGTGGTGAAGGAGTTTGTTTTATGTGGCCCTGACCCAAGGCAAGCTGATCAAGCATCACCAGGGTTTAAACCAACGAGAGAGTTTGCAGCTGCTGTCTTCAAGGTGTGTGATGAAGATATAACAGGAAAGGGCCTCTCTGCATGCTCGACCGAGAATGATTCCTCTCACAACTTGAGAATGAATGCTACAGTCATACTTCCTGGTGGAGTTCATGGTTTGCCCAACAAAGGCCTTCCTTCACCATTAATACAGCGATGGATATCTGGTGGATCGTGCGATTGCGGAGGTTGGGACATTGGCTGTAAGCTGCAAATTATTTGCAATGATAACAGATGCTATCAGATTCCAAAGTCTTCCAAAATTTTCCAGATGTCAGACCGGTTTGAACTTTATGATCAGGTAGTTTGTTTGCATTTACTCAAGAATTTCCTTTACAACCAGTTGACAGTGTCATTTTACAAGTTTTCTCTTCACAGGGAAGTGCTCAACAAGACAAACCAGTCTTCAGCCTTGATCCAAGTGACAATGGTCCACATTTGGTTGAATTCGATCCTTCAATTTCTTCATTACAAGCATTATTCATTTGTGTCACACTTATGAGCTGTCTGAAACCTTCAGAACTTGTTGGAGTCGGAGAATATAAACTGCCTGAAGATAAAGACTTGCATGAACCCAAAAGTTTCAATGAAGGGACAAAGAAGATAAGCGCTGTTTACCCGAGTAAAATGCCTCTTAAGTACACTCCATGTCCACCCCTCTCCCCTGTTGGAAGGGTTTAGGTCAATGCCAAGACAGAATCTTTCCTTCTGGTTCTTGAATACAGGACTCTGCTAACGAGCAGAGGAAGTCAGTGCAGAGAAAAATGGCGTAGCCGTTGGGGTTTTCCATCACTTTTCACTTCTGTCACTGGCTAACAATTTCTTCAATTGTACAGAACTATGAATCGGACTGTTTTAAAATGGCAGACGGATCTATTATATATGATGATCCTTCCAACAATGTAGGTGTTCCAAATGCAAAGCATCAACAAGGTGAACATGTGAACTAGTAAAGCTATAATGTCTTAAGTAACCAAAGCCACTACTGAACTTCAATACGACCATATAAATGCGGTACCGAGTTTAATGTAAAGGTTTGGAATGAAGAACTTAAACCTAAGGAGGAAATTATTCATTTTTGACTCATTGAATAGAACAGTTGGAAGTTTACAAATCAACAGGTGAAGCATGATGGATGCAGATAAACCACTGACCATTAACCCTCTCAAAAACATTCGTCACAAATTGTGCCCCCCAACTGCTCCCTTTTGTTCGAACGAATTCCAGACAAGTAACGTAACCAACCTCACCCCTAAAATGAACCCTGACATTTTTCAACTCGACATCTAATGGAAAATCATAGTTCATCCATACGACTTCCCAGCTTTCAACGACGTCATTGTAACCGAGAACCCCACTGGCACCTGGATGCACACAACAGACATTGTCGCCTTTCGCCCAAAGGGATTGCATTGTAGCTAGATCCCCCTCCCTGAACGCTTTGTAGAACCGAGCATTTGCTGCCCACACAGCAGCCTTGCTATCTTCCTGGAGTTCTCTAAGGCTATCCCTGATTTTTGCAGCTTCGGCATAGTTCTCCTCTTCAATGGCAAGCTGAAGTTCCTGCATTAATGTCTGTTCGTCCAATATAATGTTGTCACCACTTGAAATTTGCTCTGAGTCCTCGCTTTTCACCCGACACGCTGTTAACAAACTTAATCGGGAAGTCTGTTGAAAGGATGCTGCGTGAAACATGTTGCACACTTAGATTAGCAATCATTTAAAGAAATACAGATGCGAACAGATCAGTGTGCGGAGAAAGAGCCCAATCTTAGAAGACATTACAATGTAGACGCCAATCCTTATGCAACCATTTAAAGAAAGGACGAGAAACTTAGCAACAATACATCGCCAATGAAGGGTATGCATATGACGAATTTTGAAGCCAAACACAAACAATAACCGATCCGTATATCTGGAGTCAGGAAGGAGAAAATTTCCAAGCAATCCAAAGCAACTAAGTAATTCAGGCCCAGTGTGTAATATCACAGAATCCTCATAAAGCAGCTCGATTTGGTACAAGGTTGAGACAGTAATGACCATAGAACAAAACATCAGTTGCACTAAACAAGCTATAGATAAACAGTAAAAACTTGCAAACTACAAGAACTTACAAGTCCTTTCAATACGCAAATTGAGATGACCAAAAGATCTGGCAGAAGAGAAGGAAGATGAGAAGCTATGAAGCCTCTTGAGACCATTAATGCTCAAACATGGCAGCTTCAGAAACTCCCCTAAAGCTTCAAACTTTGCCTGTAACACACAGAACCCAAGTTTGAATAACCCAATTTAGCTAAAATTCTCAAGTGGGTAAATACCATCTCAATTCAACAAAACCTCATATTTTCCAATTCTCTAACTAAAACATTCAACCCTAAACGCTAAATTCTTAACATAAACGAATCCAACAAACCTAACACAGGCAAATCTAAACACAATTGGGAGGTCATGAGAACCGATACTCACTTTGTAACACAGCTTATACCCATGAAGGGCCATACTCAACAGTTTGACAAGCTATTTTCTAGGGTTACACTTAGGATTTTGGCTACTCAAAACTTCTTGCAACTTGACAAATCTTCGTAACCAGTGAAGTTCTGAGGTTTGAAGAGAAGAAGATTGGGTTCGTGTCAGACTAAGAAAATGTTTTAAAAAAAAAAGAGTTGGACTTTCATTAAATGGGTTTTGATTTTGATTGGGCTCATGAGCGGTCCATAAAGTTCCAAGTGGACAGCTTCGAATGGCCCAAATGTGTGGTGTGGGTTGGGTAGACAGCTTGTGAAAAAAAGTGTCGTTTTCCCTTTCCTTCTAGACTAAAACGACATTGAAAAATCTCACTTTGCCTTTGCCTTCGCATGTTCTAATGAATTTCTTTGGATAGGGACAGCTGGACCTTTGTCTTCTGTTATTGTTTCTGGTAGACTCCAACAAGCATTAATAGTTTAATGGGCTTGGTTAGATTTTGAATAATGAGATGCTATAGTCAATTCTGGTTTGTTGGTACTGTCTTGAAAAGAGAATTATGTCAAAACTTTCCAACATAATGCTTTGATCAAAGTTGGTTTTCTTTTAAGCTATGGTTAGTTAGATGTAAGGATTTTAATGTAATGGAATTGAATGAAATAAAATGAAATGGTTTACAACATAATGGAATAAAAATAGATATAATATTAGAAATTTGTTGTTTGGAATAGATTGAAAAATTTATAATGTAACATAGTAAAATGTTGTTTGAAAGAAATGTTTATAATGTAATATAGTGTAAAATTGTTTATCATTTTATATTCCATCCTAAACCTCCTAAATCAGATGTTTCTTGTTTTTACTGTTTAGGATGACATGAGATGTAATATAAAATTCTCATCTTCCATCTCATTCCATTTCATTTCATTATAAATATCCCTCCCAAATGATGGAATAATACTACATTCCATTAATAAACCTAGGCATGTCAATGGGCTGGGTTAGGCAACAATGGCCCGCTGTTTATTTTTTAAAGAAAAATTCAAAACGACGTTGTTTCAAGAAAAATAGGTAGGTCACAGGTCAGGTCATAATTGCTATGTCTAAATAAATCGCCAATCAAATATAGTCTTAGGACTAAATCCACTCCACCTTTTTGAGGTTTTAATATTTTAGTTTATGGTTAAAAATTAAAAATTTTAATAGAAATAGAGGATAAAGAGGATGAGTATTATAAAATTAAAATTATAAAAGATTTATTGATAATTTTTAAAAGTTAAGAAATATATTAAAGAAATGCTAAATTATGTAGGAGTTCAATGCATATATTCATTAGTTAAAATTTGGTAATTTAGTATACTATTGCATGTTAACTTTGGATCTAGTTGATGGGCTTTCTTTTGACAAGTTTGTAAAATCAAGTCCTAATTAGGTTGAAGATCATACGGTTCAGATTTGGTTCGGTTTTAAAGTCTGGCTCAATTAAATTTCAAGTCAAAAATGAAGTTATTTTAGTTATATAGTTATTACACAATTAAATAAAAAATTTATTTTGTTAATTTTTACAAAATAATATTATTTTATTAAAATTCGTTGAACCAAACTGAACTCGATCAAAAGCTTGATCAACTAAAATTGTACTCGTTATTTTGATTAACATCCTTTATTAATAAAACTACAAAGAAAAATAGAAAAAGTGTAGATATTTATATAATAATTTTTTAAAAGTATAGAATTAGATCAAACTATCATTGTTTGGACTTTTCCTTTGTTTAAAGCCAAATGAAAACATAATGTCCTCACTCATAATCCATAATGCTCTATCCCCAGATTTCCATTTTAGTTTACTTTTCATGACACACAACATGTGCTTAGCCAGCCTTGTTGAAAACCACTCCTTTCACATATTCAACTTTTCTTATCTTGAATCTTACAATTATTTAAATGGAAAACCTAACAAAAGAAGGAAGAAGACAAAAGGAACACATGTTCTCTTCACACTTGTGAAAGTGATGGGATTAATTTATATGTGTTGAATAACTTGTTTGAGTATAAATTAGTTCACATTAAATATGAAACTTGTGAAATGGAATTCTAAATAGGCCTAAGAATGGGTCGGGTTTGAGTTGTGACGTATTTGAATATGCTTTAAAAAGTTAAATTAATTATTTTAAGAAAGATGTTCGGTCGAGTGTAATTTAAAATTTAATTAACTCAAACGTAATTCATTAATTTTAAATCAGACTGAATGAAATTTGTATTATTTTTAATCTTGAAAATCATTGTTTACAATTGGGTTTATAATTATTCCTTATATTTAAAATTGCATTCAATGTGTATTTAAAGATAATAATTATGAAATTTTTTACTATGAGAAGAATAAGTTATAATAATTTGTTGATTAAAAAAGAAAATATATATTATTATTATTATTCAATGTGTATTTCTTCGTTTCTCTTAAGAATCTGTTGACATTTTGTATTGGTATTTAGCATTTTTATAATAGCAAAATTAATGTATTTAAAATGAATATTTATAATTTAAAAACATATTTAATCTAATTAGTATTTGTAAGTCCAGTGTATAGTTAATATTAGTTTTTATAATTTAAATCACCGAGAAAATAATTTCCTAATTATAACCCAGGGAGTGCTTGGTTAATGGGTTTGCAAAGATATCGATAAGTAAGAAATGAAAGACAATCGATGGATTATCTATTATTATTACATGAACAATATTTTTATATCATATGTTTTGAGGATTATTACATACTCCCCTAAGAATAAAAGTCATTCTTGCATGACGAGTAAGTGTCACAAGCGTGAGAGATCGTTGTCACGCTTGTGAGAGGAGTGTCATAGGCATGACACTCCGTATCACGCACGTGAAAGTGTTGTCACTGATGTGAGCACCTATGAAAATTAATTTTTCTTTCTTTTTTTAACAAAACAATATAATTAATTAAAATATATTAAAAATTGATATAAAACAAAAATTTAAAAATCCAATGAGTCAACTGAACTGCCACAGACTCGGTTTAGCTCGAGCTCGGGCTTGGATTGCATCTAACAGAAACTACTTATTATTTTTATGTCTTCTTGTAATTTTTTTCACTTTCAATTTTTTGCGAATTTATAAAAATAAAGATATCCATTTTTGTAAAATTTTATTATTTTTAAAATAAAATACATATTATACTCTATGAAATGATCATAGTTCTCTTTTTAATTTATTTCATTAAAAATTTTGACATAACTAATGCTTACCATAATTTGAAATATGTCAGTATCAATTCCATAAAAAAATTGACAAAATTTTGAAAAAGGAAATATGTTTATCCATTTAATAAAATATGATTTTTTAAAGAATATTAAACTATGCGTTTTTTAATAAATAAATAAATAAAATATAAAATATATCTTTTATATAATTTTACTTATGAGTAATTAAATGATTAACTTAACTCAAACAAAAATTGTGAATAATAATTTTTTAATAAAAGTGTCTTATCACTCTATTGCAAAATTTTGGTAAATTAAGTGTGGTTGAATTAACATTTTGAATTGAGTTAGTAAAATTATAAAAAATTAGTCACTTTAATTTAAATTTGAACAATTTAGAACACGATACCCTTTTTATATTGATAGATAAGGATATCAAATTTGGGTTGACCTGATTTTAGTCTGGGTTGATCGGATCATGGGTAGATCACGTGCTGAGATCGGGCCGATCTGTGACCTAATTGTTACTTCAAAAAAGACATTATTTTTTACTTTTTTTTAAATATATAATGAATCAGGACTATCTACCTGTACTCGCCGAGCCACGAGTGGAGTTACAGGTTAACTTATATATTTTTAAAAAAATATGTGAGTCAGGTTAACCCGACTATCTGTACTCGACGAGTCACGAATGAAATTACGAGCTGACTTATCCTAGCCCATCAAATTACAGACTACCCTGACCTTCCGGCCGAATTATTGACATTCCCCGTTGATGGATAGAAAGCTTTCTAGAAAGAAATGAAAGTGTTGAACTTGATTACCTCAAGCCTTGAATGGTCAAGACGCCGTTTATTGGCGTGGGGCCGGCGGACTCCAAATAAGACCTCATTTGGTCACCTTTTCAACATTTCGATCTGCCGTTGGCAATAAGGACCATTGACCATTGACTCGTGAATTGGTCATCTCTCATGTCATAGAATAGTCATCATCCAACTGTCGTTAACTAACTTTAGCTTCCTGTTCCTTCTTTTTTTTAAAAAATAATTATGTTGTTCCTTTTTTTTTATTTTTATTTTTTCAAGCCTAACGGTCTAAAACTTTTCTAGTAATGAAGGCATGCTCTCTTTTTATTTTAATTATGGAATTTAAAGTCACATACTAAGTACATTTTTAAACATACATACATAATATATTACAAATATTGTATTTTAAATAAACAATTTGATGAATTATTGATATAAAATTTTAATTACTATTTATATATACTAATATAACTTCACCCTTAATTAATTATTTTTTACATGTTTAGAAACTACGTCGTATTATACGAATTGAATTTTTATGATAAAACGGTCGCTTAATATAGTATCAGAGTCTCTATGATTAAGTAGTCTTGAGTTCAAATCTTACTACCCATTTATTATTCAGCATAAGATAGAGTGAGCCTGTACAAATTTCAAGTCTAAAGAGCTTTCACTTAAGAGGGTGTGTTAGTGAATATATAAAATCAGTTAAATTGACCTCACACAACAGCTTAAGCTTTTGTGGTAAAATCGTTTAATATTATTAACATAGAAAAGCTTAGCAACTTCGAGCAATGCAATTTGCTCCTTTTGTTGGTCTTGAGCCAACCCCAAATCTCATGAAAATCTATTATGCATAGCCACTGAGAAAAGGTGGTAGCCAAAACTATACAAAATTCATATTAAGGATGGCTAAAAACCCAAATTGATTATGTTTTTTAGTAACCCTTTTGAGCCAATTGAACAAGGTTCCTTCAAAGAATTAAGTAATATTAAAATGAGTTAATAGATAATTAAAGCACAATATTTTAATTTTATACATACTTTGTTTCGTCCTAATATTTTTAATATAAAACAATTCTATTTACACATTTTTAAAAAGGATAAAAAAATTCTAACATGTTCAATTTTTTGAAAATTTTCAATTATGTGACTAAATTTTTAAAATTTTCAATTAAGTGAACAAATTTTTAAAGATCTTTTAAAATATTGGTTATGTTAATATTTTTGTAATTTAACCGACAAAATATTTTTTTTCTAAGTTGTGTGGGCATCCACGTGAAAAAATATTTATCAATGAATCATTTACGTGGACTAAAGCACGTAACCCAGTATGTGGAAGAGGTTACGAGTTTAGCAGTTGACGATTAATTTTTCACGTGGATGCTATACATTGAATTAAATTTTTTTTTAAGTTAAATAATTTAAAATGTGTTATCCCTTTTTATTATAATTAATTTGAACACATCTTTTTTTTTTAATTGACTATTTGGCATAATAAAATTTAAATCTTAAACTTTAACTATCCTATTTCTATTAAAAGCTGGTTCATTCAATTGCACGTACTTTCATGTTTCAACTAATCCTTGTATAATCTTCTTTGATGTCTCCTCTCACCATCATTCCACAACACAAAATGGGATTCCTATTCAATTGTCTAATGACAGAAACGGATAGATAATGATCTGAAACTAAGAGGAAAAAAGATAAAAAAACACACCATGTATATGTTCCTATTATGTTCTATTAAATCTCATTCATACATTTACGTAGACCCTACATAAATATATGGATAAGATATAATAGAACAAAGTTAGAACAAAATAATTAAAATAGAAGATTTGATGTGAGTAGTAAAGGGTCATTGTCAATTGATTTTGTATTTAAATTATTATATTAAAAAATTTTATTTATAACTTTATAATATTCTTTAATTATCACGTAATTTTTTTTATATTTTATATTTTATTTTTATACCAATAAGGAAACGTTATATTAGAACTTAATAATTCAAATATTATATTATTTCGAGTAAAAGAATAAATAAAAATTAATGTAACATGACTGAAAGAATTATACTATAGTTAAATAACACTTGTACTTACCTAATTTATGTCTATCAGAAACAACCTTTCCATCATATAGGATAAGACTGTGTTTAAGTGAAATTCTTATAGACTTTTCATAGATTATCTTTGAAATTTTATTAAATCCATAAAAAACATTATATCGATATATTATCATAATTTATCTTCATTTTAAACTTATTATTATAATGAATTAATTAAGGGTCAAAGACAAAAAGTATATCAAATCTTCTGTGTTCAGTCACTCTGTTCCAACTCTGTTCTGTTAAATCTCATATATACATTTATGTAAGATCTACGTAAATATATGGATGAGATTTAATAAAACATGATAAGAATATTATAACCAAAACATGAGAGCTTATCCCGATAACAAGAGCAAAGACATCCTCATTCATAAAACTCTTGCAAATACCCAAATTGCCATTTTTAAAAAGAAAATTAAAATTTTCAAAATTTGAAAACCAGGGGGGAGGGAACGGAATTCGTTAACCTCGGCTGCCTGCGGGGCCCGCAGTCGCACTTACACATAATTCCAAATTTCATTTTTTTAAAATAAGAACCAATTCCCAAGGGTAATTCGGTGATTTCAATATCATTGTAAACTCTTCTTTCCACACTTTCATGCCGGAGGAGATGCTAATTTAAGAAAAAGAAATTGACTTTTGCCGTCCATTTTAATATTTTATTATTCCCAATAAAGGTTTATATATACTTTTTCTTCTCGAAATTTTCATATTCCTCTTTTAAATTTAAAATATACTTCTTATATATATATACATACATTAAAAAATAATATACTGCTTTTAAAAATATATATTAAATAATTATAATATTTACTCAAAATTATATATTTTAGAGTTGATAAATTAGATATAAACATTATTAGTTTAGCCTAAATCTAATTTATGACTGATTAAACTACTTTAATATTTTAAATTAAAATAATATTTTTAAAAAATTTATTTTAATATTTTAATTGCATCTATTTGAATTAATTCACAATTTCTAATATTTTAAATAATTTATTTAATGAATTATTGATTGAAAAAGATGTGTTAAAATTATCTTAAGTAGTTTTTGGTCAAATATATTTATGACTTTAACAATTGATTAAACCATGTTTAGTGACATTTTAGCAAATTTTCAAAAACCGAATCAAAAGTTTTATTATTGAGGTAAAAAGTTTAAGATTTAAAAGATTCAATCGGCATTAACTATCATAAATTTGACTGAAGATTAAATAAAATTAAAAAATTTGAAATATAATTAAAAATTTTGAAGTTTAATTAAGAAAAAGATTATTAAATAAAAATTAATTGATTTATTTTAACTTATAAAGACTTATTAATTTATAAAAATTGACTGATTAATTAATAATTTGATTGATTTGTAATAATAAAAATTATTAAAATTAACCAAATTAAAAATTAAAAATTAAATAAAATTGAATATATTATTATTTTATTTTAGTTTGTCTTATAATAATAATTATCTTCTCTCACTCTCTTTCCTCGTAACAGCGCGAAAAAAAAAAAGAAAAATTAAATAAAGTTTTCATCTTCCTTAGACTTCAATAAAAAGGCCCCCTCACTTTCTTCTCTGTCTCTCAACCGTCTCTCCGTGTCAAACTCGCGTTTCTTAGCACAAAGCATTCGGCGAAAAACAGAGAATCAGAGGGCTTTTTAAAGTGATATATTGTCTTCGATTCGCTTTTCTACATCGTAATTCACATAAAACGCTTTGTTGTGTTCATATTCGTACACCTTTTTGGCCTTTTTGAACATCTTGATCTTGATCACAGGTGTCTGTAGATCATCCCCGTATCGAGTTTTTTTTATCATTGTTGCCGTAAAGTTTGCTTCTTTGTTCGATTTAGTTGGTGGGTTTTCGTTTGTTTATTAATTAAGAGGGAAATTTGAGGAAGTTGAAGGTGGATTCATGTGTTAGTATTGTGGGGATAGCGATGTTGACCTCAATAGTTGGGTTTTGAAGTACTATGGAAGTAGTGGTTGCACGAAAAGAACAACGACAACAAGATGACGCTTTACATTGGTCGCGAAGCTTCAAAGGTTTCTCTTTTCTCTTTTGTTTTGTCACTTTGTGCTCTTGGATCCTCTTTTTGGTGTGAAAAAGAGCTTTCTTAGGGTTGATTCTGTTGTTGGTTATGTGATTTTGAAGCTCTCTTTCGTTTATTTGGTCGTAATAGATTCCTTTTGCTGTTCTCGTAATGAAGCTTTGGAAGAGAGTTTGTGCAGAGACAACCACAGAGATCAAGCTTCTTGCAGAGAATTGGAAGTACATTCTAGGGGGTCTAATTTTTCAGGTTTCCTTTCTGTTTCCAGAAAACTCATAGATAGATTCTCTTTTTTTCACTGTGATTCTCTTTTAATGGGGTTCTGAGTTTACAGCAGTCTCTGTCCCTATTATTTTGGGAGAAAATTTAGATGTTGATATCTTTTTAGTTTCATAAACGAGAGGGGTGCTCACTGGGTCGAGGAATAAGATTCGAAATATTTTGTGGCAGTGAAGTTATGTGGAAGAAACGAGGATTTGGTGTTGTGACAAAGTTCAGGATTTAGTGTTACGACAAAGTTGAGGATTTGGTCTTATGGCGAAGTTGCTGTTAGTTCATATGGGCATTCTCGGGATAGAGTGCTGTTATTGTCCTGTTTTGGCTTGGCTCGTAATGAAAGTAATAGCTCATTGAAATGACATTATCAGTTTTATGTTCCTCTGAGTCTCAGATTGAAAGTTTGCATTCAAATTTCTGTGGAAAAAGCAACTATATTGCCAGTATTTTCAGTTATCATTTATAGAATATGCTTGCAATTCCTCACTTCAATGTCATGTAGTTTTTAAGTATTTTTGGAGTTCCATTTCAGTCTTCCCAAAAATGTGGCTTTTACCTTGTGCTCAAGTTATTTGATTTATGCTTATTGCCGCTTCCCTTCACGTTTCGATTAATTAAAATGCAAGTTTATTACTCATAATCCATATCTTTTGCTGCAGTACATACATGGTTTGGCTGCTCGAGGAGTTCATTATCTACACCGACCAGGGCCTGTACTGCAGGATCTCGGGTTCTTTCTTCTTCCGGTTTGTCTCTTTTATCTGAATTGTTCCTTTACGTTCTTAAGTTGCCCTGCCTCCTTTTATCTAATAGTTTCTGCACTTTTAGGAGCTTGGGCAAGAAAAAGGCTACATCAGTGAGATGGTTTTTACCTGTGTCTTTGTTTCCTTTTTCTTGGTAAGCCTCTTCTTTTGAATCTTTCCTTGCTGTCTTGCTTCCTATCTCAACTAATTAGGTTTTTAATGTGGGGTTGTATTTTGTTGTAGTGGACTTTCCATCCCTTCATCTTCAAAAGTAAGAAGATCTACACAGTTCTTGTTTGGTGCAGGGTTCTAGCATTTCTAGTTGTAAGTGTATATTTGACTGTCACTCCCATTTAATGTTGTTTTAAGCTTTGCAAAGCGCAGCAATTTAGTTGGAATGTTGGAATTGAAAACTGTGCTCAGAAACTTATGATATATGCTGTATGTGTTTGTAAATACTGTTTACTTATACCACCTAATACAATCTATCCCCATCTCTATTCTGAAATTTTCTGTGTTTCATTTGTCTGTTCCAGGCTTGTCAAGTTCTTAGGATACTTACATTCTATGCTACGCAGCTTCCGGGACCAAATTATCACTGCCGTGAGGTATAGATACTTCACTCAACTTTTAAGAAAAAGATTGTGCATATGTCCCATCTTGAGCCAAGGATATTATATCCTTCCCCTATGAATCCTCCAAAATTTGAACTTTGATGGCCCTACTGCTTTACTGCCTGGGCCAGCTCTAGGAGTTTTTAATATATTCTCCCTTTTATGTTTGAAGATTTTATCATTGTGTTTTTTCTTTGAGCCATTGTGTTTTTCCCGTAATTAATTATCTTTGACTCGAAAGGGAAATTGATATTTTACTGTTGTATGCACTTTTAGGGCTCAAAACTTGCCAGGCTGCCACGTCCACAGACTGCACTTGAAGTAGTCCTAATCAATTGTAAGTGAGCTACTATTTAATCTGGTCCTTTGTTATTTGGTCAAGCTAATTTGGTTTATTGTTATGCAGTTCCTCATGGCATTGTATATGGCTGTGGCGATTTGATATTTTCATCGCACATGATATTCACGCTAGTTTTTGTTCTTACATATCAGAAGTACGGGACACGAAGGTAAAGTATGGCATGTTATTCTACCTCTGTCCCCAATATCACTAAGAATGAGAATGCAACTTGTTCTATTCTATGATGTACTATATTTTTTATAAAGAATGTTGATACTACATGAATCAATCTCATCAGTTTCTTTCTACTAGATGACCTGATTAGTTTGTGATGTATGATTTAGGTGTATAAAGCAGCTAGCATGGTTGATTGCTGTAGTTCAGAGCCTTCTAATCGTTGCTTCCCGCAAGCATTACACAGTTGATGTTGTGGTTGCCTGGTAAGTGGGACATATGCATTCAACTCGAATGGCTCATGAACTCGAATGGCTCATGTGAATGAATTAATCATTTCTTTAATTGGTTTACTTCTGCAGGTACACTGTTAATTTAGTGGTGTTCTTCGTAGACAAGAAATTGCCAGGTTAGAACTCAAACTTTCTTTTTTGGCTTTTTCCTTGAAATTTTTTTCTTTTCGTCTCACCATGTACTGACTGAACTGATTTGAATTATCAATTTGCAGAACTACCTGATCGGACTAGCGGTTCTGCGTCATTGATTTTGCCGACAAGTACTAAGGACAAGGATAGTAAGAACAAGGATAGCAAGAGCAAGGAAGAAAATCAGAAGCTCTTGAATGGGAATACAATAGATCCTGCAGAATGGGTATGGTGATTCTGCCTTAAAAGATTATTCCATAAAGCATCTATGCAATAGCCTATGTTCAATATTCATATTTATAGTTCTTGTTATCTGGTTCAGAGGCCTAGATCTCAAATCAATGGCAAGATCCTAGAAGATGTCAATGGAGTCCATGTCGATACTCCTGCCATGAATGGCGTATAGATGACGGAAGCTGCTATGACCAACCGAAGCGAGGGCTGCTGCCATCTGTATCTTGATGACCTCAGATTGGAGGGTTTGTCTAAACTTGTTTGGTCTGCTTCTTTGCCTAAAGATTGATGGGTGCTAATTTGTATTCCTAGAGGAAATGATTATGGAACATGCTTGCAGACATTAGCAGTCCTGCTCGTTTGTCATTGGTTAAAACACTTTGTCATCAGCATCAATGTAATATCATGGCATCTTTCCAAGCTCAGATTGTTTGCCATGTCCCTCTTTCCCCTGTTTTTGTACCTTGCTTGGAACTTTTTGCTTGATTTAGACATGGTAAATATATGAATCTGATCCCATCAGCAGGACAGTACAGTGTACAAATTCGCTGCCTTGTAAAGCACTAAGATGTTCTCAAGATCAGCGGTTGAGGGCGGAAATCAGGAAGAAGCAAGATTTCTTCTTGGAGATCTCAAAAATCAAAATTCTTCCAAACCCGTGGTTCGGGCCTTCCCTTTTTCGTTAGTTTGGTAGATAATTAAACAAAACAAGAAGCATCTTAAGTCATATTGCATGATTCATTGCCATGTGAGAACACATGGTGTTTCTGTCATATGAATAGTTGCATGTGGAGTCAAATGCTCCAACTTTTCGGTGCCCCCAACAAGCATCACGCCTTTGTCGCCATTTTAGCACGTCAGAACAAAAAATTATGAACTCAGACACATGCTTCATTGTCCTCAGGACATGCCAGAGACTCCCATACTCTGTTTCTACTTACTGTCACAAAGCTTCCCATACTCTGTTTCTACAACTGTCATAAAGCTTTACAGGATCAATCTCGCGGGACCAGGAACAGTCAGTGGAATTAATGAAGAACCATACTAGCATTGGCTAACTGCAAGCTTCCATTGGAGGACATGATCAAGATATCAAATGACCAACATGCCCATTTTTTTACTACTCGAGCCAGCTCAATCTCTCCGATTCTCTGCAAAAAGCAAGTTTACATCGTTGTGGGCCAACGAATAATGGTCCTTTTGAATCCATTCCCATCTTTCTTGTCTCCCTCTTTCTTGCTTTCTTTCTGCCACCAAGCTTTTGTACAACAATGATGAACTGTTTCATCACCACCAGAAAGTCATTAGTGTCTCTTTCAGTATCATCAACTTTGGTTTCATATCTTGCAATTCTGTTTTGTATATAATCTTTTTTTAATTATTTTACTCATTCTAAAATATTCTTTTATTGTTTTAAATTAAAAAAAATCTCATTAATTTTTATAAAATTATTTTAACATAATTATTGTTTGATTTAGATCAAAGTAGTTTTACTTATATGTGAATAGTCAGTTAAATGACATTTTTAATTAAAATATTTCAATATAAATTCAGTAATTCTTAAATATTTCTATTAGAAGATTACTTACGTTACAATTTGGTCCAACTCTTAAACCTAAACCAAATTATTAAATTTATTTCAAATTAATAATTTATTATAATTATCTTAAATTATTAATTTAAATCGAGTTTAATTCATTGAATCGAATTTAAGAGTTGAGTCGGGTTATCATGTTGCCCCTTAAGAGGTGGTTGAGTTGGTGAAGTGGAGAACATGGGGCCAAAAGATTCTGTGTTCGAATCTTCCTATCTACACTCTTTTGATCGGGTCTGTCGTACAGGGCTTGCGTATTGCGGAGTATCTTGTTGGCGTGATTTGCAGGCTATTGCGTAAATCGGGAGGTTTATCCAGTGCGTATCCAAAGGATAGCAACTGTAGGTTTCTCCATTCTAAAAAAAAAGGTTGTCATGTCAATAATGTTTCATTAATTTATCTATAATGTTCATATCATGTATATTTCATCCTTATTTTTTAACCAAAATTTTAAAGAATGAGTTTTTCTATAAAATTAAAAAAAGAAGAAAATTTTCAAAAAATTTTGAAAATTAATAATTTTTCTAAAATTTCTTAAATTACATAGGATTTATGTCTTTTACCTTAATTAAAAAGGATCTTATAATAGATAAATTATTATTTGTATTGAAAAAATTATCCACATCACAAATAAAGACTAAGGAATGCATAAGCTGTATGAATATGACACCACTTCTCTCACTCCTTACATGTTTATTTTATGATGGGTCCCTTGATCCCTAAATGGGCTATGCAAATGATGAAGCACTAAAAGTTTATTTAGTTATTTTTATGTATTGAGATCTATACTTTATAATAAAGAATATGATGCATTATCCCTCTTATTTTTTGGTTTAAAAAAAGTAAGAGAATTAGTATTTCAATTTCAAATTCTATGGTTGTACATTTTTTTAAACGGAGGAACTCGTAGCCGTTATTATTTGAATGCGCATTGAGTAAATCTTCAGATTGACGTAATAGCCTGCAAATCATGCCAATTGGGTATTTCGCATTAGGCAAGCTCTGTACGACAGTCTCGATCGAGAGAGCGTAGGTAGGAGGATTCGAACACAGGTCCTTTTAGCTCCATGCTCCCTGCTCCATCAACTCGATCACCTCTAGGGGGCTCTATGTTTATACATACTAAAAGAATTTAACTATTCCATTCAATAATCAACTAAAATAAGCAATTAAATAAAAAAGTAAAATTAAAATCACAAAACTGATTTGAATTTAAAAAATTAATTTGAGTAAGATGATATTGTATTGTTCTTAAGCTAATTAAACTTTAGATAGTCTAATATCGACTAGATAGAGTTTAATTTGTTAAAAAAAAATCAAATTCGCTCTCACCAATTGCGATATCTATTCAAAAAAGTTAATTATTTGTTTTAGAAATAAGTTCTGATTAACTTTGAGCCACCTATTGAGGAAGAAGGAGAAACATTGTTGGGTATTGTTGTTTTTTTGACTAATGATTAGATTAACCATTTTGTTTATGTTAGTTATAAGTATCAACGCACCTTCACAAATCATCTAATTAAATCCTATTTTTTAAAACGGAGGAACACACAGTTGCTATCTGTTGAATGCGCAGTGGATAAATCTTCGAATTGACGCAATAACCTGTAAATCACGTTAATCAAGTACTCCGCATTAGACAAGCCCTGTACAATAGGTTCGATCTAGAAAGTGTAGATAAGGAGATTCGAATACAGAACCTTTTGACCCCCATGTCTCCTAGTCTACTAACTCGATCATTCTTTAGAAGCTTAATTAACTCATTACAAACTCCTTTTTATTATAAAATTATTAAAATTTGACAAAAAATTTAAATAAATCAGTGGATGATTACCTAAAACGACCAAAAGTTCCTTTTCATACAAGTCACTAATCTCCCTTAATTAAAACCTGTTAATTAATTGACACCATTCCCACCAAGTCAAGAACCAAATGCGCCGCGGTTTGAGTTCTACGGCGCCGTTTATTATCTTGACTTCCGCTTTGACCCACCAAAATGCGACCGTTAAATTCCTCTTCCCCCGTCTTGAAAAATTGAATATTATATTTTATTTATATTTATCCGAAAATAATTAAATTAAAAAATTGGGAAAATAAAAGCAAAAGAGAATGATGAGAGAGATAGAGTATAGTTCCCACTAAAAGCTGAAACCTGAGAAAAATTTGGTTGGGAGAGAGTGAAGCCTCATGAACTGATGAATCCGCTCGCAATGCAGACCGTCTGATTGTTGGACTTTTGGCGTCGTCTTCTTTTCATCCGTCCGATCTCTTGATCCACCATCGTTGTCAATGGGAGCCCGCTGCTCCAGATTCTCACTCTGCTGGTTCCACTCTCGCCTCAAGCCTTCCGTTCCCGAGTCCTCCTCCGACCTCGGTACGAACAAATTCCTATACGATGTAAGTGTCATTTTTGTAATATTCTCCAACTGTTTGTCCGATTCCGTCTTTTGACTTGCAGAGAACGGGGGCAAAAATGACCGAAGCGCGTGGCCGAGTTTCACTGAGTTCACTCTGGCTCAACTCAAAGCCGCCACGAGCGGGTTCTCCTCCGACAACATAGTATCGGAACACGGAGAGAAAGCCCCTAACGTTGTTTACAGAGGGAAGTTGGATAACGGCCGTTGGATCGCCGTTAAGCGGTTTAACAGACTTGCGTGGCCTGATTCGCGCCAATTCTTGGTCCGTTTTAATGCAGTTTTGCAGTGTTTTGTGTTCCGTTTGACTCTTTCCTTCTCTATTTTTTGTCACTCGAACGCGTAACATCGATGTACAGGAAGAAGCGAGAGCCGTTGGGGGCTTGAGGAGTGAGTGGTTGGCGAATTTGATAGGATGTTGCTGCGAAGGGGAAGAGAGGTTGCTTGTTGCTGAGTTTATGCCTAATGAGACACTTGCTAAGCATTTGTTCCATTGTAAGATGATATACTCTGATGATGGTTTATGGTTGAATATCGAAAAAGTCTTGAAATTTATGATATTTGTTTGTGGGTGTTTGATGGGTTGATCGCTAAGGGTCCGGATAACGCAGGGTTTATGGTTGAATATCGACAACGTTTTGAAATTTATGTCGTTTGTTTTTGGGTTTTTGATGGGTTGATCTCTAATGGTGGGAATGATGCAGGGGAGAGTCAACCTATGAAATGGGCAATGAGGTTAAGGGTAGCCTTCTATTTGGCGCAAGCTTTAGAGTACTGTAGCAGTAAAGGGAGAGCACTTTATCACGACCTCAATGCTTATAGAATCTTATTCGATAAGGTGGTCATTTCGGTTCATTTCTGCTTGGTAGAATTCAGTTAAAGTTTGATTCTTCGGAATGCCAAATATGTATATATGTAATGTTGTTTTTGGGTTTTGATAGGATGGAAATCCCAGGCTATCTTGCTTTGGACTAATGAAGAATAGCAGAGATGGCAAAAGTTACAGTACCAATTTGGCTTTTACTCCACCGGAGTACTTGAGAACTGGTAAGGATTGTTCAACTTAGAAAATAGCGGAAAAGATTGTATTATATGCTTTCATATGGGTACTGCAAATGTGAATGAATGTTAAAACTAAAGCTGATTCAAGTTTCATGAATGTATTTTGGCAGGGAGAGTGACGCCAGAAAGTGTAATTTATAGCTTTGGAACGCTGTTGTTAGATCTTTTAAGTGGCAAACATATTCCCCCAAGTCATGTGAGAATTGCTTTGTTAACAGTCATTAAATACTAAATGGTTTTCTGTCAACGTGTTGAGTAATTCTGAGAAGTTTGGTGAATGCTTGTCTTCTACTAGGCTCTTGATCTTATTCGAGGCAAGAATTTCCTGATGTTGATGGATTCTGCTTTGGAGGGTCATTTTTCAAAAGATGATGGAACTGAACTGTTGAGGTTGGCTTCAAGATGTTTGCAGTATGAAGCTCGTGAGAGACCAAATGCCAAGTCCCTTGTCACTGCACTTATGCCTCTTCAGAAAGAAACAGAGGTAAGTTTTCTGGTTGATTCAGATGAACGTTCTAGTTAAGTTCTCTGTACTAGTTTGATTCAGTGACTAACTATTCTTATAACTTCTAGAATTCCAAATTTGTTGTTTGACACGACCAGTTATAAGAATAATTATTTGGTGGGGCTAATTTTTACTTCTCATTGAATAGGTTCCACCTCATGTTTTGCTGGGTATTCAAAATGAAAGTTCAGTGTTAACTCAACCTTCGTCACTGACGCCTTTAGGTGACGCATGCTTGAGGATGGATCTCACTGCTATTCATGAAATCCTCCAGAAGATTGGATATAAGGATGATGAGGGGATTGCCAATGAGGTAAGACTAGTACCTTATGACTGCAAATGAAATAGCAATTAAAACATTGCTGAGGATGCTGGTTTCTATTCCATAATAGTATCAAGAACAAATGAGGTGAATAAAATGGAAGATAGACAATGATCCATAGGATGTTTATTTTTGCTGCAATTTCTTTTATTAGTTCTCAACCATGAACTAAGTCATCTCATATTCTTCCTTCTGATCTTTATTGTTGCATCATCTTTGGAATGTTTACTTAACTCTAATTGACTGTTCCATCTTCCTTCTTCATGAAGCAGCTCTCATTCCAAATGTGGACTAGCCAAATGCAGGAGACATTGAACTCTAAGAAGCATGGAGATGCTGCTTTTCGAGCTAAGGATTTTGCAACTGCAATTGATTGCTACACACAAGTAAGCCTTTCCTGTTCTCAATTCTCGGCCTGCACTTCGAGTTTAACCTTGTGTGGTTAGTCAATTTAGTTACAAGCAACCAAGCATGGTGGCTACTTCTGACTTTGAGTGAATGGGGCATCAAATTATTGTCTCAGTTTAATTTGTAGTTATCAAAACTGCACATACAAGAGTGTATATGAATAGAAGATCCTTTTTGTTTGCGGGAGGAGCTAAGGTTTTCACTTATGTCATTTGTAGTTCATTGATGGTGGGACAATGGTGTCACCAACTGTGTACGCTAGGCGGTGCATATCTTACTTAATGAATGACATGGCACAAGAAGCTCTTGGAGATGCTATGCAAGCCCAGGTGGTGTCTCCTGAGTGGTATATTGCTTCGTATCTTCAAGCAACTTGTCTGCTAAGTCTTGGAATGAAGCATGACGCACAAGAAGCACTCAAAGATGGCACTAACTTGGAAACCAAAAGGAAAAAAAATTGAAGCTGTATAGCTTTCTTTATATATCACAAACTTCTTCTAGGCTCGTGCATGTAAACAGTTTTTCTTCTCTTGTGCTTTTCGGCTTTACAGAATTCTTTGACAGTAGTTTTGTTTAACTATTCATGGCCCTGCATAATCTTGATCTTTTGGTTTGACCAGTTGTTCGATATTACCAAGGTTTTAAACTGAGAACTGCACGTTACCGTTACTGCAATTGTGGTTGACCGTAATCTAAAACCATGGTTATTACTTGAACAGGAAACTCAAAGAGTGATCATAGCAACAAATAAGCTAACTCATTACAGGTTTTTGTCACTTCTCATGGAAAATTAAATCTCAGTAACACCAGGTAAAAGAAAAAAAATATGTAGATCAACACCACCTTGTAGGATCAGTTATGCACAACATGTGAAACAGACGAATCCAATGTTCAAGTACCTACAAATTGATTTTATGGAACAAGCATATATATATATATATATATATATAGATTGTTAGTCACTCTGTAGACTACCTACCAGATCCCTTGCAAGGTTCTGCGCTCTACCTTCTTCAAGTACCATAACCTAAAATTCATCTCTAACTAACATAGCCAGTTCTTGAAGAAAAACACCTACTATAATCATTTCATAACTCCATTTTCTTCCACTGAGTAGTTCTCTCAAGGCATCATTTACAGAAGTTTAGGAAGGCACATTAAAGTGAAAAAGCCATGATACAACAAATGCAAAAACCATGCAAGCTAGCAAGAAATTTAGGAACCGGTGGCCATGCCAGAAGCTTCGTGTTTCTGAGTGGGGGACTGATGTCGGAACTGTCTGCATTGTTGCAGTGTTATTTGTCTCGTTCAATTGATCTATTGATTCAACCTCATTTGGCCCGGCAATATTGCGTGCAATAGATTGACAAATCTCACAGATCCTGGTAGACAATTAAGCAAAGCAAATTAACACCGGAACACTAATAAACTCAAAGAGACAAAGATGGTATGATAAAATAACAGTTGGAGAAGCAATATAAGTCTTGGAACAAGGTAGATGGCATCAGAAACCAAATAATTTGCGGGTTCTACATGATAAATACAGCTGCAGAACGAACATGAAAATGGTAAGTCCATAAGTTTCTGGGCAATATCAAAACAGTCTGAATAATTAATTCAGTTTCCAGATCAGAAAAGGAGTTCTCAACCAGATCAAATCCTATCTAATTGTGATACTATTCTACTGCACAAATCCAAAGAAGTGAGATGTCATAGTGTATGGCAGAGTATTAAAAATTGATCTGAAGCATGCTAATCTGATATGTGAATTTGTCACTCACAAGACAATTACATAGCATCCAAACTGTGTACCTTCCGAAGCAAGTAGCAGACTCTATACCTACCAATCAAATGATTCTCAAATTTTACTTTTATCAAGGAGATTGTTATGGCTCTTTTTTTTTCTCTGTTTTTCCCAATCAGAAAGGCGCTTGGTGTTGGGAAACTGCACCTTCGAGCTTAGGCTCGTTAGCGCATGAAAAGGAAGCAAGGTATCTGCACTAAGCAGAGGCTAAAGCAAAAATACACCAACTAGGTGTCAAATCTCCGTTTCCACAAAAAGAAAAATAACCAGAAAGAAGAGATTCTGAAATTCCTGGACATATCACCAAAACTAGTGTGCCTTAATGCAAAGTGCCTCTTTACCTTTTACATTAACTTGTATAATAGAAGACTCAATCAATTCTCCACTTTCCCTTTTCTCATTACAGTTCATATCGTTCCAATCATGCTTTTCCCTTCACAAACTAACTGAATAAAACTTTTGGTAACTCTTAAGTAAATAGATGCTTCTACTGTCACTTTCTGTATTTATACGATGACAAGTTCGTGTGAAAATGGCAACTCTCACCATGAATGGTCAAAAAGCATCAACAGACATGAAGGCCATGAACAACCACATGGGAATTCTCCATTTGGGATCGCCAATACAAGTTAAAAACACTTAAATTCTCAATGTTACCATTGAAAATGAGAGGCATCAGAGGTAGAACGGTGGAGTTTTGTCTACTTACTTGTTACCTCTAATCTTGAACCAAGTCTCTGCACACTGTTTATGAGCAGTAGCCAAATCACCCTTACAAGAGCAACCCAATTGCATAGGTAGACCTGATTCATGACTGTTACTCTCCAACCCAAGATGGCAAATCCTACAGTTTTTCTCAACTTTAGCCAAATGTACCTTTATCTCAGTTACTCCGTTCTCTATCTCCACCTCTACGGAGTAATCAGACACTGAAGATGCTCTCCTAGACTCCAAAACAACCCCATCAAAAATCTCCAAGTCCGAGACACACTCAAAACTATAGTCATCATAAGACCCACCAGCTGTTGAATAGAACTGCGAGTGAGGAGATCCATCTTCTGCATCAGAGAAGCAGCCGATGTCATTTCCGACAAGTGAACGAGGAGATGTCCCCTGCTCTAAATCCACATGGGACATTTCCAAAGCTGACATTTCCAATGTCTTGAAAAGACCACGACTTTGGTTCTTCCGGGGGACTAACAAGAGATCTCAAGTGACGTAAAGTTTGAATCTTCTCAGCTGTCTGAAACAATTCAACATATAATGAAGCGATTTAAAGAAGTGGGTATTGGATTAGGTGACGCTGCAACTCCATTACCGATTGCTTTCGTTAACCAAACTCAAGAGGCTAAACAAAACAAACAAAACAAACAACAAAACGGAAACACCAAAGTTCGAAGCTTTAGCTTCATTACCCAACAATGCACTCACATTACGTACATATATAGTAAGAAAGAAAGGACCTTTGGGGTGTTTCAGACATGAAGAGTCATGTTTTTGGGTATTGGATGAAACTTTGGACTGAGAGACACTGCAAAGTTAGGAAACAGAAACGTCCAGTGGGGTCTGCCTAGGAGATTTCTGTGCTTAATGTAAGAAAAAACACTTGGGGAAATTGTTAGGATATTTCATGTTGCAGCATATGACATCGTGTATCTAAGATTCCGTGCATTCGATTTCTGTGGATCATCTCTGATTGGAGACTTTACTGTGATCAAACAGAGTTTTAATCTCATGTACAAGTCCTACACTTATGACGAATGAGTAAACCTCAAGCAAATGTCTCCTGTGTCCTGTAAATTTCGTCAGAACAGAAACATATAAGTTAAAATTAATTATTAAAAATTTAAGTCAATCAATATAATAATAAAGATTTTAAATTATCTTAAAATTTTTGATATAATTAATTTTAATAATTTGTAATGATAAAAATAATCAATTTATTAATTAATTAGTTAATTTTTATAAATTAATAAATTTTTATTTAATAATCTTTTTTAATTAAACCTCAAAATTCATCAAAAGATAAAAAAGTCTTTTACAATTATATTTTAAATTATTTAATTTTATTTAATCTTTAATCGATTTTATACAGTTTAATATTGTTTGAACTTTTTAAACCTTAAACTTTTTGTTTTATCGGTTTAATTTCTAGTCTGATTTTTAAAACATTAGTTAAAATGTCATTTTCATTTTTTCTCAAGAAAAAGAATGTCAAATTTCATTTTCATTTCGTTGGTGATATCTAAATATTGCATTTCAAAATAAAAATCTATCATTTCTTACATGAGTTCAAGAAGTGGCATTTTTTTTCAATCAAGTTAAAAAATATAAGGTCATTGTAGGATTAATTTGTACGTTAATACAGCAATATGTTTAATTGTATTAGTTGAGAAACATAATAAAATAATTATATGATTGATTGTTATGTAATAACAAGTAAGATTATAAAGCCCTCCAGGGGATGACCGAGTTGGTGAAGTAGAAAGAATAGGGTCAAAAGATTCTATGTTCAAATCCCCCTATTTACACTCTTCGATCTAGCCTGTCGTACATGATTTTTCTAGTGTAGAATACTTAGTGTAATTTACAGGCTATTGCGTCAATTCAAAAGTTTATTCAGTACGTATTTAAAAGATAACGACTGTAAATTTTTCGGTTAAAAAAAAGAGAGTAATATTATAAAGAAATTTGTATATACATTGTGACGTGTGGTGTATGCTGTTCAAGCGCATGAAGAGTGATACTGATCAGAAACAGGATACGAAGTTGCAATTTAGTCATTGGAAGCAGTTGACCAGGCATGGACCACATCAACGTCCGTGACTCATGTCGTATGCACCTTTGCGTGAAATACACTAAAGCTAACGTCTTTAAACATATAATATACCATAAAAATAATAAAGAAAATAAAATAAAATAAAGCAATGATAAAAGAAAAAAAAAGAGATAAATTCCATTAAAATGCATAATGTAAAGCGACAAGAAGATAAAAAGATTGAAAAGGATAGGTGAATGAATAGAAAATAGTGTTTAGGTTAAAACCCAGATGCTAAATTCCATTTTGATGCTTGAATCTGCCAAAAAATGGTGGATGAGCCATCATTGTTGTATCAATCTCTACACCTTTATGTCTAGACTTATTACAAGACAGGCGCATTGACATTCTGGTTTCTAGTTTCTGTGTTCATTTTGTGCTGATGATGCAGTTGACTGTTAAGAGAATCATCAAGAACAAAGTTTATGAGCAAGAAATCATATCACATATGAAAGTAGTCTTACCTTTTCTTTCTATGTTGTTAAATAACATGAGAGAAGTTGCTGTGGAGTTTTACCAAATATTCTGTTTTTTCCTCAATTCAAACAGGAGTAGGTAGGCCACCAGAAACAACCCAGCTTAAAGAAGTAGACATCAAATTAGCTGGGATATATTTCTTGTGTTTGTTCACCAAAACCAGATGATACTTGAGGATTTTGGATTGATCCCAATACCATAACAGACAATTTTTGAGTTCCAAGGTGTTTAAACAAACTGCAGTAGTATATCATCACAAACACATCAATGGCAATTTATGTGTAAAATTGTCAGAAATGGGGAGCAATGGAAAGAAGAAAAACATTGAAGTTTCATATCATTTGCAGCTTCGATCATCAATAATGCTGATTAAGTTCATCACACATTAGGGGTCTCCTTGCAAGTGTATCTAATTTGTCTGTGAAGGGTGGCGGTACCCTAAACTTTCCCTGGAAACAAGATTGACAATGCAGTTGCAATTGCCAGTTCCCTGACCTGGGGAAACAAGAAGCAAAAATGGAGTTTAAGAGGGATAACCGCACGGTCCTCATCAACTATACATAATAATAGTAACGAAATGTATTAGTAAAGGAAACTATGCATAGCCAACCTCAGATGCTCCTAAAGAGTAAATTCAATGAGTTGAATGAAGAATAAGGGTGAACCTCCTCAGGATTTATATGGCTGGCATCTTTATGCACTGAAGCTTGAATATATTCACCCTTTTGTGCAGCTATTCGTCAATTCAACAATTTTGCTTCAAGAATCCTATGAACCAAAGACGCCATGAGCTAAGAGCTCCATTATTTGGTACAAGACATACTTAACACTCCCCTCAATAAGAATATGAAAATAGTCTCTCACTACATAATCACAATTCCGGCCACTGAAGCCAATCAGCATTACTTGTAACAGCCACCGTTATTGCCTCTCCTTTTTCTTCGGCATCATTCATGGTTTACATGTTTTAGGTCCATCTGGTCAATTAAATAAGCATTGAACAATGATCTAACATCATGCTATTTTCCACGAAGTGCGAACTCGTATTATGCACAGAACAAAAAAGAGAGTGCCTAACAGTTCAAATTCACATCACAATGATATGAACACCTATTAACTTGATGTTACTCCAATCAAGATGGTATGATCCCTTGCCCCGGTTCCCCAGGACTCCTTTGCAACCGCGATGCAAGAGATATCTTGCTGACATCATTATCACATATCACTCCAACCCACTTTTGAGCCACGCCATATTACTAATCTCAGTTGCTATTGCAGCCAACTCGAAACTAGGAAACGATGAGGGCTCCAAGAAATCCACAAATTCAGGGCCCAGCAAAGAGCTCTGATTTTGACTACTTTGGCCATGACAGCAACCATGGCCACACTGGTGAGGAACCAACTGCTCATTATAAACTCCCTCAAGCAACCTGCAGATCCAATCATCTGATTTTGAAGCATGAAGTAAGGATCCTTGCATTGGAACTGGTCTTGTACATGGTGATGCAATTTCTGGCTTTTCAATTGTATTGAAAACACTAAAAGCACTTACACGCGGCACAGGACGGAAAACGGTAGTGAGGTCTTCTGCTTCGTGACTTAAAGGAATTTCTGGCAGAGACTTGTCATCCTGTTGGTCATCCAAATTATCACCAGAGCTTACATCTTTTAATTCCAAAGATTTAAATGAACTGACATCTCCACCCGAAAAAGTTTCCTCGGAAGATGCTTTGACGATGTCTAAGCTTGCATCTTGCTCAACATTTTGAGATAACATCCTCTTTCTCTCAAACTCTGTGTTCCGGCGCCTTAGACTGGAATTCCAATGGTTCTTTATAGCATTATCTGTTCTCCCTGGTAGCAGCCTAGCAATCACAGCCCATTTGTTTCCATGGACGGCATGTGCTGCAGCAATGATTTCATCCTCCTCCTCTGCAAAAGCATCAAATTTGTCATCCCATAAACTAACGTACTAAAAACTCTACTAAGACGTTCAAAACTCCATCGCAAAAACGCCACAACAGAATGAATTACATTCTCATAACACATCTCCAGACTCATGTTCTAGGCTCCCAAAAGAGGTTTAATTTTTTCCCAAGTAAAACGTTCTATCAAGTTATGTAACGGCTCATTAAACATAACACGCACATAAAGATAAATACTTTCAGTCTCAATCACATGTTAAATATGTCAAGAACAAGAAAAGTTCCACATTTCCTCAGCGCCGGGCTATTAACTTAGTGATCTCAAAGACGTTCACCCTGACATTTCATATAAAAGCCTCATTTTGAGTGAACTAGTTTCACTGCCGAAACCAACTGGCAAATAAGTTCGATGCAATGATACCAAAAGCTGAAAAAGCTTTTTCTTTTTTCCGATCATTCCGTTCAAATTCAAGCCCATTAAAATCCCAAAGCACAAACAGGGAAACTTACTCAGCCATTAGTTTCAATTCCTCAAAATCAACAATAGTGAAAATTTTGCGACATACCAGTAAAGGGCTTCCGCATAACGGAGGGGTCAAGCTGATTACACCATCGGAGACGACAAGACTTCCCGGATCGACCCTCAATTCCACGAGCAATCAAGCTCCAATTTCTCGCACCAAACTTGCCCACTAATCTACTCAGTATCGCATCCTCTTCCTGGGTCCAAGGACCCTTCACTCGAACTCTTCCAGGTTTCCCACTTCGCTGACCATCTTCTTCAGAACCCATCATCACGGCATCGTCTCCGCTGCCACTTCCTCCGCCGTCTACGGTGATTCCGACAGTCGTCTCGTCCACTTCCACCATCCTTGCTCGATCTCTGTCTCTCTGCCTACGCGTTCCGCTTAGCGTTTGAAATTTAAATGTCTTTAGTTTTTAGTTTCGCTTATTACATGCTAAGTGATTCAAAGTCGCGTGAGCATGTGATGTTCGGTCAAGACATCACGTGACTTGTGGTACCCATTTTTATACATGACCCAAAACCGGATTGACAGAGGATCCGGATAGAAATGGGCCAGGGCTCCGATTTAAATAATTGTTGGATATGATTTACAGGCCAGTGGCCTAGATTCCAAAACCCAACTCATTATGAGTGGAATAATTATACATGTCAACGGGCCGGGTTGAGCCGGGCAGTGACTCAACAGGCCACAGTTGGCCGGCCTGTGGCCTGATCCATCCCATTTGGTTATAATTTTTAAAAAGAAATAAAAACGACGTCATTTTTTACGTTTCGGTTAGGCTAGAGGCCAGACGTAGTTATGGAGGAATGAACTGAAAGTGATCGGAATAGGGTCTGGTCGTTATTGGAAAAGTTTTGGGCAATCTGGTTCTTATCGGATAAAACTGGAACAGAAAATATGAAGATGTTTCTGGGTGAATTGGTTGGGAATTGGGTTTCGAGGAAAGAAGCAAAGTTGTAGAACTTTTTGTGAACTACAATTTGGACACAAGAATCGGATTAATAGGATAAGTAATGATTGAGTTGTGGTGGATTTTATGGTGACGTGTTAATCTGGGCGATAGAATAAAGATAGATAATGAAAATGGGAATTTTGAGGAGGCTGGGGTTTGAATTGGGTGAAGATGTCTTCTGGAGATTTTTAATTTAAGATGTGAGGAACAAACTTGAAGAAGGAAAATTTTTTATTTGAAGAATACAGGAAACAGAAATTGGAAAACGAAATGAAATCTCAGACAGAATTCTGGAAATCGCATAACACACAAACGATTGAATGTTTTCGGCAAACAAACAAGCCCTTTTGATTATTTTCGGAAAATAATCAAACCCAATT
>JAOTAY010000005.1:127602-158504 GCA_025629805.1 Erythroxylum baracoense
ATAATTATAATTCAACATGGTATATCATTTCGTTAAAATGTATATTAAAAATTTGACTGCATTTTACAAAAATGTAGGCAAAAATATTTGGCTACGTTTTTGAAAACATAGCTAATAATTTTTTGCTACAAAAAAAATGTAGCCAAAAGGTATTGACGATGATTTTACAAAACGTCACTAATACTTTTTAGCTACGAAAATAAAGCGTAGGCAAAAACTATTAGCGACGATCAGCCAAAAACGTCACCCATAGTTTTTACCTACGAGAACTCGGTGACAATTTTGGCGACGAATATAAATCGTCATTAATTACTATTTGCAACAATTTTAGCACTTTTAGTGACGATTTTGTTGGTAGGTAAGTCATTAATTACTATTTGCAACAATTTTAGCACTTTTAGTGACGATTTTGTTGGTAGGTAAATGTCGTTTCTATTATAGTCCTTAAAGAAAAAGTTGGTAACCAATTCAATTTTATTCTTCAAACTCAAATTTGTTCGAACTTAAATAATTTAGCTCAAGTTTAAAGTTGGTAATTTAACCTTTGTCCAAATTCAGGGGGGCAATCTTGAATTCATTCAGATATCTCGAGCTTAAAGCTAATAATTTAAATTATGTCAGAATTCAAGAAAATAAATTCAAATTTAAACAAAATGACATCGTTTTACTCGATAGTTAAAGAATCAGTTGATTGATTAAACAACGTTAGGTTTGGTCTCCAATCTGAGTGAATTGTGCTCGAACTAAAAAGAATCGATCAAGTCTAGCTAAACCTGATTTCACCTATTAGTAGTAACCGATCAATGAAATAAAAAAATTTTGTTAAAATTGAAGGAGCTTGAAAAAATTTACGATATTTAAAATATAATAATTAAAATAGAAAATTAAACTACAAAGGGACTTGTATAATTATTTTCTAGTTAAGTTAATATTAATTTTATAACTAAAATCTGATAAATTTTGAATTTTATACCTTGACTTCGACCAGAAAGTAAAAGGCTAACCTAAATTACTGTAATCACTCTGGCCTCGATCGGGTGGCATTTCCGGAAGTGGAGAAAAAAAGATTTAGCATGTTAGGATTGATCTTCAGTATATAATATATATATAAGTTTACTTACTCTCATCACATGCAATGCGTGAATTACGTCTCTCTTAGACTTGATAGTCTCATATAATATAATATATGTCTTGACCTGAAACCAGAAGTATATGAATCTGTTAACATAATTGAAGGTGCTGCTGTTATGGCGTTACTATATACGGAAATGATATGAATCTGTTAACATAATTGAAGGTGCTGCTGTTATGGCGTTACTATATACGGAAATGATATTGGGAATCCTAAAAAGGATAGGTTCTCAAGGATTATTCTCTTTTTTAATTCGTAGTTTATATTTTTTATGGGTGATTATAAAAGACAAATACAAAGTCAACGTATACAGTGCACAAGGTTCCCCGCTTTGTAAGAACTCTGGGAAGGGTTATTGAACCTTACCCTTGTATTTTTACAAAGAGACTATTTCTGTGATGCAAACCTATGATCTTCATATCACAAAAGAACAACCTAACTTTTATGAGTGATTATGCATATTGAAATTAAGTTTTATTGTTATCAAATTTTGGATTTGGAGAAGGTTATTAGCGATTTTGATGAGTGGTGTATCAATTAGAATTTAATTATTTGGTATATAAGAAACAATTTTATCTTTAATTTTATAGTAAAATACACAAAATTCTTTGTATTTTAAAAAAATTTTAAATCCTTAAATTCTAAAAAAAACTTTATGTAATTTTCAGTTTTTTAGAAAATCATTTTACTTATATTTTCATTAAAAAATAACCACGTAATACAAATGACGTGAATATTACACGTGAATTAATCAAACGTAAACTCTTTGTAATTTAAGAACAGAGTTAGAGATAGGTTTAAGATATTGCATTTCAATCATCTTTTATATGTAAAAAAGTCAAGTATAAAAATTTCAAATTACTGCTTAGCAAATTTTAATTGAGGATAGTATATGCTCTTCTTTTGCATAGTGTGTATATATATATATATAGCCAATTTGTAAGTTTTGCAAATTAAGTATTTTTGCATTGTAGATAGCTGTATAAATGATTGTCTTTTTCAACACTACCTTAGTTGTAGATGTACACTATTACAAAGAGTTATATGTTCGTTACGTACAGTCGTGTATGTCATGAACACGGGCGTGTACATGATTGTATATATCTTCACCCTTTACGTCCTTCTTTACACAGTTTTAAAGACTTATATAGTTGTTACACACGGTTGTGTAAATAGATGACAAGGGCGTGTCTATCCAAAAAAGCCTGATTCAACCATCATTCATCTTGTATTCACTCGTTCATAATTCTTATGAACCATATAAGTGCCATCGATCACCAAAAACTCACTACAAGAAAAATAGGTCTTTGTGACGGAAATTACTAACGGAAAGACACGTTGGACAAATGGTTGTTGGTAAATTTAGTGACAGAAGTTTGTGAGCCCGTTGGGAACTTTAGCGACGGAATTTCAGATTTTTGTCGGTAAGTTAAAGAAAATTTACTGACGGATTTATAGTATTCCGCCATTACTTTGCGGACAGAATTCCAATATTCCATCGGTGAATTTGCCGACAGTAAATCGTTTGTCCATCACTAAAGTTACTGACATATGTTTAACAATCCGTCGCTAAATTTACAGATGAAAATATCGACAGAATGATATATTTCATCGATAACTTATAAAAGAATTTATTTATTCTGTCGCTAATTAGCAATAGAATAGTATATTTCGTCGATAATGTGCCAACGGAAGGTCTCGTTCCGTCGCCATTGAAAGACAAAATATTGTTGTTTGTCGGGAAATTTAGCTTTGATAAATTTCCGCTGCCATTTCACACTTTCTACCCAAGTTTTCTATTCATAATCTTATGATTTTTTTTGTATATTTAATTTGTGTAAATAATATAACAGTTATTGATAAATATAAAGTAAACATTATCTTGATTGTTAATATAATAAAAGATTAAAATGTACAAGAATAAGTATCTTGAAAATAACTGTAAATTAAGAATTTATACAAAAACTTAAGAGTAGCAAAACATCAAATACATTCACTTATTCATGTAAGCTATGTAGGTGGTGAAGGTGGATGCTCTGACTACTGCGATGAGGTATTATCCCTCCTCTTCAATTGATCCATCTCATTACGGAGGTGGAATATGTACTCCATCTACTGTTGCAACTATGTTGCCAACCTCTCTATTGTGCTCTCAAGCTGGAGGATTTTCTCATTTGATGCGGATCGTCTACTAGATCTAACTGTAGTGGATGTGGAGGATTGCGAATAACATGTGTTCGCAAATGAACTTAAAGATCTAGTTGTAGTGGATGTGGAGAATTGTGAATAATATGTGTTCGCAAATGAACCTTAGTCGAAAATCCTTCCACGGTGGTCCCTATTGTCACATAGGTCTACTTTGGACCCGAAATTTTGCCACAAGTCGCGCCCACCTTTGTGTGGCAATCCTGCTTCGGTCCGCTTAAGCAAAGATTCAGCCTTCTTACGTGAATGTCGCCGAACAATTCCGTTAGCTCTCGAATATCTCACGCGCACACAAGTGCTTAAAGGGTTTCTCTCACACACAAAATAACACAAGTGTAATAGAGTAAAAAAAGCAACAAGAGATTTTTAAATGTAGCCGAAGCTACCTCTTTCGTTAACTCTCACCAAAATATTAACAAAAGACACGAGTAACTCCTACTCGAAGCACTCAAGAAACTCCCTACTCGAAACCCTTACAAGAACTCCCTACTCGAAGCCCTCACAATAAGAACTCTCCCCCAAAAGCTCTCAACTTTCAAAACTCTCAACTCTGATCTTCTCTCATTGAACTCTCTCAATGATGGAACGAATAGCTCTCAACTCTAATGAGCTATTTATAGGCTCCATTAGATGACTCAGATAGAATCCTAATAGAACTCTACTAACTAAGATCATAATCTTATCATATCTTATCCTTAATAGGATTAAGTTACATCACATTTAAAAGATTACCCTATCTAGGAATGATTATCCTTATCCGTAAAGATCTCCTCTATCTTCAGATGATCCTTCCAGATGATCTTTATTTCTTAAAGTTGATGTCCATCCACTGCGATCTTATCTGCCATGTCATCATGTGCCACATCATTCATAATTGCCACGTCACTGCTGATGTGTTCACCAAGGCCTATTCGCACATAAGTCCGTTAATGCACGTCCATGGACAACTCCATCTTTCATGATCTAACTCACTTCATGGTGCAGTCTCGTCGCTCCATGACTAAGTACAAGTCACAAACCGAGTTACTATAAAACCTCGCACGTTTTACATACCTCCGACCTGCCTCGCCGAGTTAGTATCAATATGCCTTCCTCGTGCCGACCTGCGTGCCAAGCATTGGTCAAGGCTCGCCAACACTCGCACGAACCCGCATTATGGACTTAGGGGTCTAACAAACCACCCACTGCATCAAGATACGCCTGACTCTCATCAATAGTTTCAGAGTTTTGAGACTGTCGTTCAATCTTTTCCTGTATTTGGTCATATCATTATAATTGTTTATGTTAATAAGTGATGCTTTTTAAGAATTAATATTAAAGTATATATTTTACATACATGAACTTTTTGCATCGGGTGTTGACGAAGATCACACCATCATGCTTCTTGGTGTGAGCAAGCGTGCAAAAAGAGTTGACGTGATGTAGGCTTCCTATCCTTAGAATTTTTCTTCTTCAAAATAAATTGTTATAAGTGAACTACAATTTACAAAAATTTTGACATAATTTTTCTATTTTTATGATATTTACTCCCTATTAGACAAAAAATTCAACTTAACAATACAACCATTAATGACATCAGACATTTATAACATTATTATTTTCCATAATGCACATATATTTTTGTTTTAAATTTCATATATTAAATTACCTTGAAATCAAAATTGATACATCAAAGTACAAAAATCAAAATATAAGTGTAAAGTTTTGATACTTACAAGTTGAAGTGCAAGCTGTTGGTGGGTCAAAGATCCTCCAGTATGTACAGGTAGACTCTTGCCATCTGGTCCTCTATGTCTGTTGGTAGAATTGTGTTCTGAAATGGATATTCCCTCAGGTGATGCCCAATATTACTGTTAACGACTCCATATTTCTTCAGATATATATGGTGGTCGTACACTATTCTTATGTATCCAAGCAAGAAAGTCTCTATAATGTCTACGAGCTCTCCTTTTCCATAAATCATCAAATTTTGGATCCCAAAAAAATATTTCTGAAAAAAACATACAATAAGTATTTATAAAGGAAAATATTTATCTAACTAATGTATAAAATTTAGATAAAATAAAAAATATTAAAGAATATATTTTGTGTACCTCAAACTCGTTATAATAAAAATTCTTTGTCGGTTGAGAGGCATTTTTTCATATATAACTCTCAAGATCTATTCTCTTCTTGAACTTAGATAAGATATTTCTTGAGCATGTTCTAGACGAAACCAACCTAATATATAAATTATTTTAGATCATTTCAAATTAAAACCTATGACTTCGGTATAAACCTATGGTGTTATCATGTATTACAAATTTTTTAAAATTTTACTTACAATTTGTTAGCAATTGTGATGTATGTTCTTCCATCAACTCCCTTATTAGCTCCAGGCTACAAGTTGCCTCTTTCTTTTGCAATGTTTACCCCTAATATCTCTGTTGATATAAGGGTGGTGGATGGTGTAGGGCTGTTGGATGGTGTAGCAAGGTTGCTGGATGATATAATAATAAGTACAGAAGGCGATGCCTCACCTGAATGTGCAGTAGCATCTGTAGAATGTGATGCTTCACCTGGAAATGCACTGACTTCTCCAAATCGTTGTAACCTGAACCTTGGCCGTATTATATTATATTTTCTCTTAAGCTTGGAGAGCGAATCTAAGACTTGACCAATTATCCAAACTTCTTTTTTGAAATAAAATAGTTTTAATTTAATTTTTTAAAATGAAATTATTTTATTCTAAAATTTTCAGAAATTCAAGAACATAATAACGTAAAATCAAAATAAGATCATTTTAAGATGGTTTTGTAATTTGACTCGAGCAAACTCAAACCACCTATTAAAGGGGTCACCCCAATTACATAGGGGCGGTCCAGCCTGGTCGGAAGCATTACCATGCAACCAACTTGTCAATGGTGGCAACCTATTAAGGGGGTCACCCCAATTAGATAGGGCGGTCCAGCCTGGCCGGAAGCATTACCATGCATGCCCACTTGTCAATGGTGGCAATCTCTTATCATGTCAGCTTTTGACCTTATGAAACAGCAAGTTATTTAAGAAACCTAAAAGTTGACATTCTCTCGGCCACTATACTCTCTTCTCTTTTTGTTCAGGGCAATGCACCGCACTACTGCATAGCTGTGAAAAAAATATTTGTCTGTTCTTTTGCATGTTCACCATTAATTTATCTCGATTCAACGATTCCCAAAGGAAAATCATTTTGTACTATCCATATTTACATTGGTTTCATTTCTTTATTGGCCTCAAAAAGATTTGGAATCTTCCTTCATGTTACGATCCAAGCTCCAAGCTCCGTAGAGTTAAGTATTATGTATCTAATTACTAAGGTTACGTTTGGGTCTGTAATATGGTAGAAATAAGTATTTATTTATTGTAGTTTTTAAATACGGTCACATGTTGAGATCTGTGGTGAACAATTGGAGGTTAGAAAAAAGTGCGGCGCTACCGCAGAAAGAGGATTGCGGTAGAAATTTTACTTTCCATTAATAATCTTCAGTACAAGTATTATTTTTCATTATAATCTTAATTAATATGACAAATAATATTTTTTTATGAAATATTTTATTTACTAAATTTATTTTATTTATATTTTCTTATTTTATTATTTATAATTTTAAATTTATATAACTAATAATATATTTTTTAATTATTTACACAACAATTAATAGTTTATTAAATCAATGGACTTTTTAATCATTTTATCTCTTTTCAGCAACCGTAACTACATTTGCCAAATACCTATTTTCACGTTTCAACAGTTACCAAAATAGCAATTCCAAATACATAAGTACTTATTGAGAATAAGTACTTATTATTTCAGCAGGTTGTCAACCGTCACTGTTTTCCTAAACCAAGCCTAAAATGGATTATAAGAAAGGTCAAAATACTAAATAAAAATTAGAAATTAGAAAATTTTAAAGAACTAAATTAATATATATACTTTAAAGAAAAAATATTTTAAATTAATAGTTATTATGTTTAAAAATAAATGTTTTATATTAATTTTAGTAATTTGAGTTATTGGGTTAAAAAATTAAAATATTTTTAAATTTTAATCATAATAAAAGACTATTTTGAATAATGTAAAATTTATAAATTATTTATAATTTTTAAAATTTATTTGAAATGATATTAATATTTACAAATACTAATATTATACCAAAACCGATACCAAATTTGTGCTTTTTATGGTTGGTCACAAGTCTTAGAATCTATCCTTCAACTTGAACAACGTGCTTAAACGTGTAACATCAACTTGTTAGTATCAAATTGTTACAATTCATCGTTGCAATTGTCTAGCTTCCAAGCATATCTCACTTTATAATTTGGAGAATGGTGGATCAAAACTAGAAACTTTTAATCTTAAAAATGTTAATTAGATCAATTTCATAGAAGTTGATTAAGTGTTAGCTACAGCTTTTGATATGTATAAATAGGACTTCCTCTTCTCTTTTTTGCATATGCATTCATCTCTTCTTCTCTATTCATCAAGATGTCTCGTCTTCTGTTACTGTTGTTAGCTTTTGCTTTAGCACTTCTATCTTCATCTATGGCTTCCGCTGCAGTTGTGGACTACACTTTCGAAGTAATTAATCTGCTCAACCGGTCAACCTCTCCTTTTTTTATATATCTATTCTTTCAATCTATCTTCAGTTTTCCATCAAAACAATACGATTTCAAAATGATTTGATGGCTTGAATCTGACATTACTGAGAATGTTTCAGGTGAAGAATCTGACTATCAAAAGACTTTGCAGTCAGCAGGTGGTAACTGCAGTAAATGGAAGTGTCCCAGGTCCAACCCTAAATGTTAGTGAAGGTGACACTCTGGTCGTTCATGTCATTAACAAGTCGTCCTATAACATGACCATTCACTGGTAAATCCTGGAAAAGAATCCCGAGCTGATTTTTCTTCTAGTTCCGTACCTTAATCGTATGTTTTTTTCAGGCATGGAATCTTTCAGGTTCTGAGTGCCTGGGCAGATGGACCAAATATGGTAACTCAGTGTCCGATTCAACCAGGAAAAAACTATACCTACAGGTTCAACGTTACCGATCAAGAGGGTACCCTCTGGTGGCATGCTCATGTCTCTACGCTCCGAACAACCGTCCATGGAGCTCTCATTATTCGTCCGAAGTCCGGCACCAGTTACCCTTTTCCGACACCTTACAAAGATGTTCCCATCATATTAGGTACGTAGCCATTAGCTTGTTCTTTTCTTTGTTGATGCTTAATGTAAAACATTACTAATTGTGGGTTAGTTTGAATTTATTGAATTTTAACTTAAAATAATGTTGTTTTATTCGATATTTGAAGAATTAATTAATTAACACAATATATCATTTTCCTTCCAAATCATAAAAAATCAAATTGAGTCTAAACTGATTTAATTAGATATGACATTTATGATAACTATTATAATTTTTTAGTACAGGTAGAGTGTAAATCTTATTAATAAGAATTGGGTTTCGATCAATTATTGCTAAAATGACTAAAACTAGTCATTTCGATAGTTGATCCTTATCACTTATAAATCTCTAACATTCCTCCTCAAGTGCAATTGAGACTGGACATCCAGTTGTCACTTGAAATAAACGCAGTGGTAACCGAATCGGGCCGCTAGTACTGGACATTCGGATAGACAACCGGGAAATTAATAATCCGGACCAAACCTGCTCTAATACCATATTAGAATTTTTAATATGGGTACAGTGTAGAGCCCATTAATAAAAATTGGGCTTTGGTCAATCATTGTAAAAAATGACTAGATCTAGTTTCCTTCCCACTTATTTACCCTTTAATATTTTCATGTTTAGTCAATTTGGGATATTCTAACAATAAGTAATGTTAAGAAGTAAAATATTTTATGTTAATTTTAATAAATATAATTATTAATTCAAAATCAAATTAGATTTATTTTTAAAAACTAATTTTTATTAGAATTATTTTATAATTTAAACGTAAAATGTTACAGGAGAGTGGTGGAAGGCAAATATCGTTGACCTGGAGAGCCAGTCACTTGCAAACGGCGGATCACCCCAAATTTCCGATGCTTACACCATTAATGGACAACCTGGAGATCTCTACAGTTGCTCAGCAAGTGGTGATTGTTACCTTTTTCTTCATTTACCTTCCAAAATTAATTATAGTTCCTATCACTAAACGATTTTCGATTTCTTCTTTTGTCAGGAATGTACATGCTCAAAGTGCAAAAAGGGAAAACCTATCTTCTTCGCATCATCAATGCTGCGCTCAATAATCAACTCTTCTTCAAAATCGCCAACCACACTCTGAGAGTTGTAGCCATTGATGCTTCTTACACGACACCTTACGATACCGACGTTGTGGTCACCGGCCCCGGCCAGACTGTGGATGTCCTCCTCACAGCTAACCAATCGGCGAGATCTTATTACATGGCGGCGAGCCCGTACGTAACCATTGGTGCAGATTTCGATAATACTACCACAAGAGCAGTCCTGTTTTATGATGGTTCGTCCTCAAGCTCACCGATAATGCCTCAAATGCCACCACCAAATGACACTACAACAGCCCACAAGTTCCACAGTAACATAACAGGTCTCGCCGGAGGTCCTCACTGGGTCCCGGTTCCGACACAGATCGTCGAACACATGTTTGTCACCGTTAACCTTGGGCTGTCTGCTTGTGACGTGAACACTACTTGTCAGGGTCCATTAGGGCAAAGATTGTCTGCTAGTATGAACAACCAGTCATTTCAGCTTCCGACAACCTTGTCGATGTTGCAAGCTTTTTTCTCCAGCGTTAATGGAGTCTACACCACCGATTTCCCTGATAATCCTCCTCTTGTGTTTGATTATACTAATCCCAGTCTCAGCTTCAATACATCCCTTCTTTTTGCTCGTAAGTCAACGAGCGTAAAGGTGTTGGCGTACAACGCTACGGTGGAGATTGTTCTGCAGAACTCTGCACTGATTACCATTGAGAATCACCCCATACACCTTCATGGCTTCAATTTCTATGTTCTGGCTCAAGGGTTCGGGAATTATGATCCTGTCAGTGGTCCTAGCAAGTTTAATATTGTGAATCCACAGGTTCGCAATACCATTGGCGTGCCTGTAGGAGGTTGGGCAGTGATTAGATTCAGAGCAAACAATCCAGGTAATGCATGTTCTTCCAACGTTGATTTGCTTCTCTCTTTATCAGATTATTATAATTCCAGGACTTGGAACTGCAGGTGTATGGTTTTTTCATTGTCATCTAGATGCGCACTTGCCATGGGGACTAGGGACTGCTTTTGTTGTTCAAAATGGACCGACGCCGTCGTCTAAACTGCCGCCTCCGCCAACTGATTTGCCGCAATGTTAGAAGTTTAACGTACTCTGATTTGTTTTTCCATTGGATCAGCGATCGTGTTTTGGTATTATGTTAGAAGTTTAATGTACTCTTGACCATTATTTAGCCATATCTTTAATGAGAAGAATAAGTCAAGTTGTTGCAAAAAGCTTTCATAACAAATTGTGCATATTAAGCCCGGCTTAGGCCGGTCCAAGCCGTTTTTTAATAAATTATTAAAACGACGTTATTTTATACAAAACGACATTACTACGCTTATACGTATCAAGCTTTCAGTCGGGTCTAAGTCCAAATGTCGTCCCTAAATATAAGGTTATATAAATGGTTATTCTATTAGTAGCGTCGGTATTTTAGTTCAAGTTTAAATATGACGTTAATAAGCAAATTCCGAACTAATTGAGTTTTTAAAATCCAATTTGCGTTTAAATTTTAAAAAATAATTTTCAAATTCAAAAATCTAGTTTAAAATTCAAAAATCAAATTTATTAAAAGGATTTCAAATTTAATTTAACCCAAAATTTCAAACTTATTTACAAAAATTCTTTCCATCAATTGTTAGAAAAATAAGTTAAATGTTTACTTACACTATATAGTAATTTATGTAATTTATAAGTTATTATTTTCTATAAATCTATTTTGTTTATATTAGAAAGATAACTATTAGAATTTTCAATAGGTAGAGTGTAGAGTTCACTAATAAGAATTGGGATTAGGTCAATCATATATTATTACCTGAAATAAATGCAACGGTAATCGGATTGGGTCACTAGGACTGGAAATCCGAATGGACAATTGGGAAATTAATAATTTGGACCAAACCTACTCTGTTACCATATTAGAATTTTTAATATAGGTAGAGTGTAGAGTCTACTAACAAGAATTGAGCTTAGGTCAATCATTATCAAAATGACTAAAACTACTCATTTGAATAATTAACCATTACTACTTATAAATCTTATATCATTTTCATATTTAGTCAATATGAGATACTCTAACAATAAAGATTTAATTCAAATATTTATTTATTAAAAAAGATCACATAATTTAAACTTAACACAACAAATAATTAATCCAAAATCAATACCTATGTCTCGTTTCTTTTTTTTTTGTTAGCCCACGAGGTGTCCTAGGAGGGTCCTAACTATGAGAAGACGTCTTTAAGCATTTCATACTCAAACTAATCCCCGCTAGCACCGAGTCGGCCCGTAAGGGATAAGTGCTGGCCAAACAAGTTTTTTCATTCCTAAAACTTAAACTTAAGACCTCTGGTTAAGAGATGAGAGTGTTGAACCACTCGCACCAACAACCTTTGGTTCCTATGTCTCGTTTCTAAATAACTAATCAAGTATAATTATTTCTGGTTCAATTTACAATAATCTGTAATTAAATGAAAAATAGTATCGGAAGCTATCGCTAATTAAATTACATAGGGGCAGAAGCAGGGGCACTGGCAACGGGGCCGGAGGCATCACGGGAGCTCATGATCTGAATCATCGAACGGTGGGGATTGGTCCGTGCTAAGTTGCAGAGATCAGGAAGATATGCACCTGAACATGTCCATTAACTGGTTAGTCCCCATTTTATAATATAATATCTTCTTCTTCTTCTGTAACCAAATTCTCAAACAATCTTGCAATGAGTTAACTTCAGATAGATCAGGCCGAATTTTCCATCCTAATTGCTTGAGATGTACTATTTCTACCAAAGAAAGTTGGAAAAGGATGAAAAGAAAAATTCAGAAGAGGACGATCATGTGTTTACCTTCACCAGCAGCCAAGTTGAAGTAAAGGTCAACAATGTTGGGGCATCGCCGGTAACAAGCAGGTAAGCAGAGGTTGGCGGTGAACTGAGGTTCGAGGAGTGAATCAGATGAGATACCAACGGAGTTTCTATCAACCCCACAAGCATTCACACACTCATCAGTCTCTATATAATTCACCATTCTCTCCACCACAACTTCCGACGTCCGGCACTGATACCCCACACTCCCATCTTCTCTACCATACGTCTCCAACAAACACCTCTTCCCTGATGATGCCACTGAGAACGCACACATATCGTTTGGCAATTCCTCACACACAATCTCACCTGAACAAGAACACAATTTTAAAAAGAAAACCCAGAATAGAACAAGAAAAAAAGGAAAAAAAAAAAGAAGAAGAACATGCAATGCAATGCATGCGTGGCCTGTGGTTCTCAAGTTCTTACCTAGAACGCCACGGAAGAAGATGGAGGAGAGGAAGAGAACCAAAGGGAAGTTGTACATGGCCATGGTTTGATGATCTCTTTTATGGGGTTGGAATAGCTTTTAATGTGTTTGTGAGAGGGAGTGAATAGTGGTGAAGAGCTTGTATATGTATATATACAAAGCAAAGAAGGTGGTGTTTTTAGAGTCTATATATAGAACAAAAACGAAGACCAAGACCGCCATTGTTGAAGGTCCTTGTGTGTGCTTGGATTTGTCACTAGCCAACTGTATATTACTATTATCTATATTTGGAAACGCGTCAAATTTAGGAATGTTACTGGTCCCTCCATATCTCTTCTCCGTCTTCGTCTTCTTCACTCTTACCTGTTTCACATTGCCACCCTTAAGACTCCGCCATTTTTCTTTTTCTTTTTAATTATTCTAACTCTTTTTTGCAATAGGATAAATTATAATTCCTTTTTGTCAATTTATAATAGGATAAATTATATTTAAAAAATAAAATATTAATTAAATCTAACACTTTAATTTATTATAAATATAATCTTAATCTTAATCTTATATCAATTAAGCTTATAAGTATATATATAAAAATTTTAAAATTTAATAAGTAAAAAATAATAAATTAAAATTTAGAAGTGTAAAATTATTCTTAAAAAAGGAATTTTTGTATTTATTATTTTAATTAAAATATATAATTTTATTTTTAAAATATTTTCATGTATGTATTAATGTATTGATATGAATGAGTTTAATTTATGTACTACTTTGTAAAATGTTTTAAAAACTAAATATTCATTCAGTTTAACAGTCTTATTTTCAATTAAACTTTAAGTTTATCGATGAATAAGGATAACTTTCTTTATTCATTTCTCAAATTCTTGAATTTTATACAAATTTAATAAATTTTACGATAGTCTAATATCGATTAAACTTTTAAAATCTTAAAATTTTTTTGTCGATTTAACTTTGGGTCCGATTTTAGAATATTATTTTTTCGTTCCGCCACGTTAATAGTCTTTAGATTATATATATATAATGAAATATAACTTATTTGATTATGTAATTATTTTTATACTTTTAATTAATATTATAAAAATTAAGTAAAATTATGAATTTTAAATATAAATCACTCGATTAATTGCATTAAAATTTGAATTATTTGCCATTTATTTGGTATTGACCTTGTCAAAAGACATCATACCAAAGTGCCAATTGTTGGAAGATCTGTAATCAGCCGGGCAGGAAGTAACGTACCAGCAGAGATTGACCGAACTGACCAACAGAAATTAAGAAAACGACATGAAGTCGGTGCGAGGTTGTTGGTTTCCCAACACAGCGGCGGATCATTTGTTAACTTCTTATAGTGTCGTTACACCTAACAAAAGCCGGCCGTTTACACCTAAATGGTTTGTTAGAGCACACGTCAAATTCTTTTTCCCTAATCCAACTTCATTAAATTCTACGTAAATATATTAATAAAATTTAATAAAATATGGTAAGAATATTATAACCGAAACAAAAGATTTGATTTTGTTAGAGCGGACTTGTTCTCTTTTATAATTAAATTCACTTTATTTATGTAATTTGATATTTTATTACTATATTTTAAATTTTAAATTTTATTAATAATTATACTACTATTTTAGTTTTTTATTAATTGTCCTTTTTTTGTTAACTTTTTGATAAAAATTTAAACTTTAAAACAATAATATTTTCATTACATAAGTAACATCAATGCTTTTAGAATAATATCGAAAGTAAACGGTTAAGATAAGAGAGATAAAGTTTAAAGATTCAGCTTATATTAAATTTTTATAAAATTGGTTAAAAATAAAAATAAATAAATAGCTTGAAATATAATTAAATAAGGAGAATATTTTTTCACTAAAATTTAATTAAAAATAAGTTGTTAAATGAAAATTAATAAATTTATTTTTTAAATAAATTAATTAATTTTTAACAATAAAAGTTATTGAAATTAACTATACCAAAAAATTAAAAGCTAAATTATAGAATTGGTCTGTCAAAATTTTTACAACTGAACTAATTTATTTTTTTAATCATTGCATAACACTACGTACCATTTAAATAGACATTAAAAAGAGCTATAAAAACGAAATTATCGAGTTATAAATAATTTTTAAAAGTCAAATACTAGACTAATAAAATATGAGTTTTAATTAATTTCACCATTTTTTCCTCATATCTCGAATTGGAGTCTATTTTAGTCCACACTTTTTTTTTCATTTAAATCATTTAAAAGCTGACTTTTTATTAGTTAAGAGTAAGACTACGTATTATTGGATCTCTCCATACTTCGTGTATCAACAAGATTGTTACTGAAAATTGTTATTGTTATTATTGTTCTTTGTCACAAAATACTTCAATAGGTAAATATTATACGCTATAAATTTCTCTCTTCTTAAAAATCTAAGATTGAATTTACTATTAGATTATCTAGGTTAGCTCTTTTTTTTTGGGGGGTTACATAAGAGAGTAGACTAACACAAAACTAACGCAGGACTTTGCGATATAAAACCCCCTGCATATCTTTTTGGACATTCTCAATACATTTCGTCGGATGATCCTGAATTTTAGGACATGATGGCAAAGCTAGATTGACCAATCTGTCGGCACTCATATTCTCTTCCCGATATACATGATAAACTTGAATATCCCAAGCTCTATACTGCAGAGCCTGGATATCCAACACCAAAAGATTACCATCAATCAACATCATCTCAGAAGAAGATAAGATATTAATTACCTTTAAAGAATCCACTTCTAATATCACTCGTTGATATCCGAAGTTTCATGATCTTTGTAATTGTGCCCATATACACCTTAACATTTTTTAGAAGATCTAAGAAAATTCATATTATTATTTATAATATTATATAACATTTAAATATTTTTAAAATAATATTAATAATAATACATGAAATTATAATGAAGATAAGTTTTTATCAGTTCTTAATAAATAAACGTTCTATGTAACATCACAATTGGATATAAAAGTAGCATAAAAATAATAATAATAAAATTATTTAAATTTTTGTAAAATACTAAAATGAAGGTCTAAACCTTATCTTTTGACATCACCCTAGAAGTTGTGATGTTAATTTCAAGTAACATGATCAACACCAACTTGTTGTCTTAAGTCTTCTCTTTGATTTCATCGTTAAGTTGTCTATTTATGAGATACTATAATGTATCTTCGCATTGAACTAAACTATAGAAAAAGGGTGTGTATGCACATTTACACACCCATTTGATCGGGTCTCAAATCTCGAACATAAACATGCCTACTGACTTTAAAATGGCTCTTCATAGCATCCATAGTTCTTGGAGTTAACTGTTAAGACATGCCCATCATTGTCTTGAATCATAATAACCTGTGCTGAAGGGAGTCTTGAAGGTTTTTTATTTGACCGAACACATTCTATTCACTAAAGTCGAGGAACGAGACTTTCTTGGGGTGAATAAATCGATGTTGTAATAAAATTAATAGTGATAATATAGTCCAGACCAATGTTTTTTTTTTTTCCCATATAGAAATGCTAAGATACGGGTAAAGGCTATCTTTTAAAATGTACCAAAACAGTCGAATAAGTTATTAAGAGTCGTTTACTATAAAACTCGCACGACATTTTTACCGCTTATGAAGTCCAACTTCAGTTTCCAATCTGTCTATTCTAGTTGTGAGTTATGGACAAGTATTTCTGTCATATTACTTGGCTTGTCAGCTCAAGTGTATAAGAAAAGATCACACGAGGTCATATGGAACAATAGAATTGTCATACTCACAAGGCTATTGAACAAGACTCCTAGCACAACTAAAGACATGAAGAGTTATACTTTGTAGCTTATCAGGTATTAGCAAATCTGGGCACCTTATCAGGAATTTTCTTTAGTTTTTAAATGTATTTACTTATTTAATTTTATTTATCTACTCTTTTAGTTTATCAGTTTCATGTCTACTCTTTTAACCTATATCACTTTTCGGTTGTCACATTCGCATGTGAGTCTACTGGAAACAGTCTCTCTACTCTGTAGGGGTAAGGTTGCTTATTATTAGACCCCCCAAATCCCGTTTTAATGCAAGATTTTAGACTAGGTGTAATGATGATGATGATCATCATCATAGAAATTTTACTTCTTGGAGTTAAGGTTCATAATAAATAGGATTGAATTTAGACCTTTTAAGATTTAAATTTAATTAATTAATTTCAAATTAAATTGAACCTTATATAAATTAATGTATGTTTTAATAAGAATTAAAGAGAAATAATACAAGTATCAAATTAACAATAGTTGGATAATAACAATTAAAAATTTGAAGAATAAAAATTTAAATAGAATAAAACTAGGAAAAAAGGAAAGATTAACCCTATTATGTGATCAACATCTCATGCATTAAGCTCCCTATTTTACGAGAATCTGGAAAGGATCATAATTTACGTAACCTTCCCTTTATATTTTATAAAAAATTATTTCTATGATTTGAATATGTGAACTTATGGTTACAAAAGAGCAACTTGACTCTATCATGTAATTATATTATATTTATGTAATTGAAATAATGTTATTACCGATTGTTCATCTTTTTAAAATATGTATATAAGTATTGTTCATCTTACATTTTGTTATTAGATGATACAAATGTTTTTCAATTTTACTTACTCTAAAAAGTATTGTATTATTTTAAGTTATTTTTAAAAATAATTTACAATATTTTCTAACTATAAAAATTTAAAAGATAAATTTAATTAGATATATATAACAATCAGTCACATAATAAATTTATTTAAATAACAAGACAGATATTAATAAAATATTTTTTAGTTTCTAAAATAAATGAGTCCATGTCTCTTGCTTGTTTTTAACATAAAGATGCCTTTTTTTTTTTTGTGAATTAGTCCCATGATAGTGGAAGCCCCATTATCTTGGAACTTTGAGGCAAGAGACCTTTAAGTCTTTTAAGTGGTTGGACTCTGAGCTCAACCTTGGACTCATGGCCTATAAACTAACGTAAAAGGGCTCAAATGGCGGCTCTAGCTCCAACTCCCACTGCTCTGGAACCCGAATCCAAATCCAAGTCCTAGCGGGAAAACTTGAACCAATGAAGATCGCACAAGCAGGGGACAGAACAGAACACAAAATCCATGATAAGTGGGGTCCGAGGTAACAGAAATCGTTACCCACCTCACAATTTTCTCCCTTCATTTTCCAACACAATCCAGGAACATAAACAGTTCTACTGTAAGAAAAACAAAGCAAAGAGAGTCACAGAAAAACCTCAAAAGACAAGAAGCAAAAGAAGAAGAAGAAACCACCATGGTTGCAGCAGTAACAGCTCCTGCATGCTCATCTCGTCTCCTTTTCTCAACCTCACCTTCTCCTTCTCGCCTATCACCTCTGCAACTATGTGTGTTTGATTCCAGAACAGTTGTGTCATCACAGAACATCATGTGTAGTGGTAAGAAAAAGCATGTACTTGGTGGTGGGATTAAGTGCATGGCCGTGAGTACAACCTCAGAGGCAGAGACAAAGAAGGATAAGTTCGAGATTCAGGCACTGACCAGCTGGTTGTTGAAGCAGGAGCAAGCAGGTGTGATTGATGCTGAGCTCACTATCGTCATCTCTAGCATCTCAATGGCTTGTAAGCAGATTGCTTCTTTGGTGCAGAGAGCTGGTATCTCTAACCTCACCGGTGTTCAGGGTGCAGTTAATGTTCAAGGAGAGGACCAAAAGAAGCTTGATGTTGTATCCAATGAGGTACGCAAACAACTTTACATGTTTCTAGTGAAGGATTCTAACTGATGTAGGGTTAGAAAATTGAGTCCGACCCAAGTCAGTCAGTCAAAATCAAGTTATCCCAACTTTGAATTAGGTTAGAATTTGGAGGTTGAGGCGAACGACGTTAAAAAGATAGGAACCAACTATGTTCTTGATGATGAAATCCAGGAACAGTAATGAGTTTCTGAGGTCTAATGCTTCTATAAGCAAAAACATTGAAGAGAACTTTAAGCAGGTGAAACTTGTTACTTCGCACATACATACAGGTGTTCTCAAATTGCTTGAGGTCAAGTGGAAGGACAGGGATCATAGCATCAGAAGAAGAGGACGTACCAGTTGCTGTTGAGGAAAGTTACTCCGGCAACTACATTGTTGTTTTTGACCCCCTCGACGGATCATCAAACATCGACGCTGCAGTATCCACTGGCTCCATCTTTGGAATATACAGCCCGAACGATGAGTGCCTTGCTGATATTGGTGATGATGCCACTGTAAGTCCGAAACAAATTGAAGTGTATGATTATAATTACGTTTTGATTCACTTATATCTACCAATGATCTATTGTGCTTCACTGTTCTTACACAAGTGACTAAGGTAGAAGGAAATGCAGCTCTCTAATCTCTACTGAACAAACTTGGTTTTAATGCACAGCTTGACCAGACAGAGCAGAGGTGTGTGGTTAATGTGTGTCAACCTGGAAGCAACCTCCTTGCTGCAGGCTATTGCATGTACTCGAGCTCTATAATTTTTGTGGTGACACTTGGGAAAGGAGTCTTTGCCTTTAACTTAGATCCAATGTATGGAGAATTTGTTCTAACTCAGGAAAACATTCAGATCCCAAAATCTGGAAAGATTTATGCATTCAATGAAGGGAACTACCAGTTGTGGGATGATAAGTTGAAGAAGTACGTTGATGATCTGAAAGACCCTGGTCCAAGTGGCAAGCCTTACTCTGCTAGATACATTGGAAGCTTGGTTGGGGACTTTCATCGAACACTTTTGTATGGGGGTATTTATGGGTATCCAAGGGACAAGAAAAGCAAGAATGGCAAGTTGAGGTTGTTGTATGAGTGTGCACCTATGAGCTTTATAGTGGAACAAGCTGGTGGAAAAGGATCAGATGGCCATCAGAGAATACTTGACATCCAACCAACAGAGGTATGATGATTAAACTGGATTTCAAATAAAAATTCAGGTTTGGACTGAGTCGAACCTGACCCTTTTTGCCAATGCAGACAATTTCTAACAATCTGCATTCTCATGCAAATTATGGAATTTGTTTTGATGATCAGATACATCAGCGTGTTCCTCTTTACATTGGAAGCGTAGAGGAAGTGGAGAAGGTGGAGAAGTACCTGGCTTGATTGCAAATGTAAGAGCTGAAGAAATTTGTTTTGTATGATAGTTTCTGAGTTTCTAAAAGAAATTCACCTTTGAAACAAATCATTTTCGTTAAAGAAACGTTAAACCCTAGCCCCAAATCATGAACAAGATGACTGATGAACTCCTTTTTCTCGACTATAAGCTCATGTTTGTAATCATCGTTTCCCTCTCTATATGAACAGAGCAAACAGGTAAGCATAGAAATGATTAAATAAGTAAAACAGAGGAGAGTTAACTATACTAATATAGCATCTGAATACATGATCACTGTGTCCATGTCAGCGCAAATTACCATCCAAGCATCAAGAAACCTAACCATGAAAAAAGGAACAGTGAACCAGACTTGCAGCACATAGTTGCTAACATCTGCCATCTCTTTTTACTCCGTAACTTGTACATTGCTATTCATTTATGTTTATCAGCAGCAAAAACGAATCAACAACAATTTAACTAAGGGCATTAGAGTAACCTCCACCAGAAAGCTAAGTGAATTCTCAATATAGATTAAATGCATATGAAACTAAGCTTCTTCTCACCATAGTAATTACTACTAGTTGCTTGCACGAATACATTAATTTGTAGGACGGTTAGAGTTAGGACATTAATTAGCACTAGCATCCGTACTAAAGTACAAGTAATGGTCAAATGCTAGACAGATGTTCGATCAAGAGTCGGAAGCATTCCAAGAATACAGATGGAAAAGAATCTTCCTTCCGGAGTCAACTGTGTAATGTACCGTGTCATGTTAGGGATCATCTGAACTTGATCAGATTCATTTTCTTGCCAAAGTATCCTCCTGGTGCAGAGAACCTCCATGGTGCTTTGCTGCAATATTCAGAGTATAAATAGTTCAGATTTCCCAAGGAAGAATAGTGACGTAATTCCAAATATGTTAGTACGCGAAATCAAGATTATATATGAGGGTAGAAATTCGACTTACAAGGGCTCAAAATCTTTATACTTTTGGTAACAGACTTCATAGCAGTCAGAGTTTCAGGGCCTGAAGCAAACAATTTAGCTCAATCAGTTCACAATCAGGTATAGCGTTTCAGAAACTGCGCTGACAAGTTTGATTATCACCTTGCATATCATCTCCTGAAATGACCTCTGTTAGAGTGGAGGAGAACTCAGACATGATCCCAAGGTTACCATCTTTGGATTCATGAGATGACCTTCATGTGCCGAATAAAACATACAAAAGGTCACATTAGTAACACGATTGTTAAGGAAAAGAAGTTAGTTTTGTCACATATCAGAATATAGGATAACCAAAGAGAATCAATACCCTGAAACGGTGTCAGAAGCACCAACAACCGGCTGGCAGGGACAGCCAATTCCTTCAAAACCGAGATCTAGATCAACTAGCAACTCCGAGAATGAGAAATTTGGTCCAAATGCATCTAAATTAGGCAGATCCATGTCAAAAATGTCCAGTTCTTTGTCAGACTCAGATGTTGACATCTCCTCAACCGTTGGTTTGTCGGAGATCACTGCTGCGTCAGAACCATCAAAGTCTAACCTTCCTTTAACATGATCTCTTTTGCCTAGCCTCTTCAAAGTTGTCTTCAACGGCGAAGAAGAAGAAATCAAGTGGTTTCTCTCCAAAGTATAAGACATATGCTTGCATGGGCTCACGGTAACTCTTTCCGATGTCATTATAGTACAGTTGGTAGGAGTGAATTCTTGGGGAACATTACTGCAGTGACCATTAGAGGCAACACCCACAGGGGATACAGAGTTTTCAGTTTGGACAGGAATTGGCTGTGGTGGTGTGTTGGGTACTGAAGAGCTAGTTGGAGGTGATTCTGAAGTCTTTTTAAACAAACTCTTGGCAACACTGGACCCTTGAAGAGGCACACCAATCATTGTATTACTCAATGACGATCCCTTCAAAGGCTGATCAGTTTTCTGATCGGTGATTTTATTACTGATTTCCTTTTCTGTACCTGCAAAGAGAGATCGATCAAAACTATAAGTCCATAGGACACAGATCACACTAAAGCTAATCAAGACTTGAAGTACCTTTATTTGGTATGCTCTTGGAGGATAATGTACTGCATAACCTCTTAGCTTGTGCAGGGGCTTCTACACTAGTTGAACCCACTCTCTTTCTAGGCAATGCATGATTCATTGCCGGTGAAGGCACGTGCTTGACAATGGGATTGGCTGGTGTGGCTACTGGCATAACAGTTGGTGATCTATATGCACTACAACCTATAGAATATCACCAACAGCTGAACATTAGTAGAAGAATAGACAATAGTATATGGATATGAGTGGCATTGCTAACTCCACTTAAGGTTCATCGATTATGCAAGAGGATAAGATCTAGCAGACTTAGAGAACCAAATTCCTTACAAAACAATTATTGGTCCTCATTAAATTACATATTCACTCATATAACCATTCAAATTTCAATCGTGTTCAACACTTCTCACAAACAATTTCTCCAATCAAACATATAAACATTATTATCATTGTCTTGCAAATTGAGTGACCATTAACTAATTCACCTCAAGGTTTTAAATCGTGAATTGTAGGTTACCCTGTCGGTGCATTTTATTATGATAATTATACAAGATGCAAACCCGATTACAAAGAATACAACAAACAATAATGGACTTACAACAATTTTTCTCCGCAATTTAAAACACTAGATACAACAATAAAACAGTAATATATAACAAAAGTTTTAAATTTTGATCCACAACATAATTGCAAGCCCTAATTGTGACCAAAACAAAACCATCCAACTGCCAAGAGAAAAGGGTGTTGCGGAATTCACCTGCAGGAGAAGCAGTAAACGGCATATTCGACTGAGGAATCACAGTAACAGTACTCGTAGCAGAAGCCTGAATCAATGGTGTGGGTGCAACCCCGCTCGCATTATAACTATTCATGACCTCTTGCATGCCTTGCAAGAGGTTGTGAACCCTGGATTTCTCGTTCTCCAAACGCGCCCTTTCTTGTTCCACCATCACTTTCTGCTCCTTCAAGCATATGTATTCGTTCAAAATCGCTCCCAAGCTCAACAAACTCTTCGGTGCCTGAGAGAACAAAAATCTCAAAATCACATGATTCCCGCAAAACCACGAGAATTTGAACAAAAGCGGAAGAATTTGTATAAGTACCTCGTTGACAGGAGATTTGGAGATGAGAGAAGAGGCTTCGTTTCGGAAGGACGAGCGAGTCTCGGAGAAGTTGTTATCGGAGAGATAACGGTCGACGATGAATGCGATCTGGACTGGAGTCACCTTACCTTTGCCAATGGAAGGGTCGTTTTTCTTGGATCTGGTCTGCTTCCCCATTGATGTGGAACTGTGAAAAGGTTAACAGAATTGGAAGAGAAAGATCTGAAACTGTAGAGATCAGGGATTACTGAGTTCGTCTTCATGGGTTTTAAGATTCAGATTAAGCGAGGGAGAGAGGTTTTTTTTGGAGGGAAAATGGCGGGAGGTTTTAAATTTTTTCGAGGAAAATAATAAAAACCAAAAAGTTGTCTTTTTTTTTAGCGGTTATTTTGGTGTGAACTTCCCGCGGGAAACCAACTTCCTGCAAATAACCAGTTAATTTGACAGTTAAATACACAAGGTGTTACCCTTTCCCATATTTACCCTTTAAATTTTAACATTTATCAAATGAGGCTTTTAATTAATTGTTGATTTTAGTGAAGTTTAGAATTTTTTTTTAATGGAGGAACCTGCAATTGCTATCTTTTAGATGCGCACTAGATAAACTTTCGGATTAACGCAATAGTTTGCAAATCGTGCCAATCAAGTACTCCACACTAGGCAAGTCCTGTACAACAAACTTAATCGAGAGAGTATAGGTAGAGGGAATTCGAACACAAAACTTTTTGACCTCATGCTTCCCCACTCCACCAACTCGACCACCCCGAGGGGCTTAGTAAAGTCTAGATACCAATTGATATTTAAATATTTCTTATGAAGGTTATAAAAAATGTTGTATGTGATGAGAATAGAGATAATGATGGCCGGATTGAACCGGGCTTGCCGTTGGCCCAACTCAATTTGACACTCATTATTTGTTATTTAAGTTTTTTAAATTATTTTTTAAATTAAAAATATAAAATAATTTATTTTTTTTAATTAAATCCGAGTTTGGGCTACTTAGGGTCAAGTTTACTAGAGACTCAAGGCTCAAGCTTACTAGAGACCCAACTCTTTTGAATAAAACGATATTATTTTACTTAAAATAATTGAATCTCGAATTGGTCTAAGTTTAAGTTTGAGTCTGAACTTGGCCCTTGAGTTAACCTATTGAAAACAACAAAATTTAGCTTTATGGGCCAAAAATTGTCATCCCTGTTAATAACAATAAGATTTCAATTCTACCTAATTTAAAATTAATAAATTAAATTTAAATTATATTGAAATCTAAACAAGTCAATTTGACTTAATTAAAAGGCAAAATGATATTATTAAATTAATAGACATTCAATTTTTAAAGTATTTGAACTAAAATTTATATAAGACTTAGATTGAAAATTTAAATAGATTAAGGCAAAACGGGATCATTTTATTATTAGCCTAATTGATCTTTGAATTGTTTGAATATAATTAAATAAAAATTTAGTGGTCAAAAACTCCTATTTAATTATTATCTTCAATATATGATTAATAAATATTCCTATTTATTTTTGGGATCAGATATTTTGTATCGATTATGCTGTTATTATTATATTCTATTAAATCTCATCTATATATTTATACGGATTCCAATAAATATATGAATAAAATTTAATAGAACAGGATTCTAACAGAGTAAGTAGAACAAAAGATTTGAAAAATAAAAACTAGTAAAAAGAAAATTACAAAGATAAAATATATAGATTATATATAATATATAGAATTTAAAATAGAAAATAGAAAAAAGAAAATAGAATATTCAAATTTAATATTAAAATTTTTATATATTAATATTATATATATGGTCTATTTTTACAGTTTGTGATATGGTAATTACTTCACGGTAAAATGTGTACTATATAAAGTTATAAACCGCGACAGCTTTGTTATCCACTAAGCCGAATAAACCATGAAACGAGGACTTCTTCTGCATCAATGGAGTCCTTGCCAAAGCTCGCTCACTCCACCTTCGTTTTCCTTTACTTTCCTTCCATTCCCAGGAACCAAACGCCCCTTTTCGTCCATCAGAGCAACTCTAGATTCAACCGGCACCGAACAAGGTCTTACGGCTAGAGAAAGAAGACAGTTGAGAAACCAGAGTAGGGAGAGCAAGGCGGGTTATAGTTGGAGGGAAGAAGTTGAAGAGAGGCTCATAAAGAAACCCAAGAAAAAACCAAAATCTCGCAGCGTTGACCTAAACCTCGATACTCTTGCTGATTCAGGGCCACACTGGTGGATTGTTCGGGTCTCTAGGGTCAGAGGCCATGAAACCGCTGGCTTGATCGCTCGTTTGCTTGCCAGGAACTATCCTGAATTGGAATTCAAGGTGGTTTTCAGCTTCGATTCGCGGTTTTTGTTTCTGGGTTGATGGAAAGATTGCGACTTTCTGGTTTACAGTGACCCAATTCGTTTGTTTATTTGTTTTCAGGTGTATGCCCCTGCTGTTCATGAGAAGAGAAAATTGAAAAATGGTACCTTTTCGGTTAAAGCAAAACCGATTTTTCCTGGATGTGTTTTCCTGTGGTGTGTGTTAAACAAAGAGATACATGATTTCATTAGAGAGTGTGACGGAGTCGGTGGTTTTGTTGGTTCCAAGGTTGGAAATACGTGAGTTCTTACTTTGTTCTTGTTTACTACTTGTTAGATGTTCACGAAACCACTTTCCATGAGAATTCATTCCGCAAAGTTAGTTTCCTTTTAGAATATTGATTTACTTTTGTAGATTAGAGCTTTCATGTGAAGTTTGAAGATCATCATGAAGCACAAAATTATCCTGTTCTGCTCAAAGTAGGATAGAGGATCGATATAAGAACAGAACTAAACATGATGTTGTAAGCTTTTACTTCCATGTGTTTTCTAATCTCATGCTATCTATATATGGGTATGATCAGTAGGAGGATTGATAGTTTCAATGGGCTTCTTGATGAGGTTTAAGCAACTTTTAGTATGCATGTGCAGGAAAAGACAGATTAATAGGCCTAGGCCAGTGTCTGCCGATGATATGGAAGCAATCTTCAAGCAAGCTAAAGAAGAACAAGAAAATTTTGACCAAGCTTTTGTACAACAACAGCAAGGAGAGGATTCGAAATTAGATGGTGATGATGTTGTCAAATCACTCACAGATTCGACACGTAAAGGGAGATCCAGAAAGACAGGAACTCTTGTAAATGGTAAAGTAACAGACAAGAAACTCTGGAAACCAGGTTCCATTGTTCGGGTTGTATCTGGGACATTCGCAGAATTCGTCGGGAACCTTAAGAAAGTAGACCGTAAAACTGGAAAGGTACACCCTTTGTCTTCTAAATGAACTTAATTGTGTGTAGAAAAGCTCGAAAAGGAGTATCTTAACACTGAAAATGTTTCTTTCCTGTTTTTATATCCATTGTATGTCATTACATGTTGAGTGCTATTCTTGCAGGCAACTGTAGTGTTAAACCTCTTTGGCAAAGAGAGTTTGGTAGACCTATATCTCAACGAAATTGTTGCTGTGACTTGCGATGTAAACACATAGTTCTCCTGAGAATAGTAAGTTTAGGATTGATATTTTCTTCTTCCAGTGTATATAAACATTTTCATTGGTGATTGGGTGTGTTAGAATGCACCAATTAAACAATTTTCTCACCAGTGAAATCCTGAATTGGCATGACATGAACCAGAGTAGTTACACAAACATTCTTATCAATACTTGTTCGTTGGTGATTTACCATTTCCCATTGATCTAGTGTCAATCGGCTTGTAAAATTTGATACGTTTGAAAGGGGGTGAGTGTTGATAGGGGATCATGCCACCTGCAACTTCAAAATGGCGTCTTAACAGAACAGAGAAGAACCAAGTCAATGATGCTATTGATCAACCAATGTATGTCGCCTTATTTAGCCTCCATTGGAGTAACTAGTGCTTGCAGGTCTCTATATCATAATGAATCAACAAACACACATTCTTAGGTTTCTGGACATGTTTATTTAGTTTTGAGTCTATAATTCAGATTGTTCTTGATGGCTATTACTTTATCTTTGATCTTGGCCTGCATGTTGAACATGACATTGTAACAGTGATGATGTTCCATGTTTTAGCCACCTTTTTTTTTTCTGTGTTCTTTCCTATAAACACTACTCTTGTTCTTGATTCAATGAGAGGGTAGTTATGACTCTTCTAGTAAAAGAAGCAATACAATCACAAAACATTACAGTATCATGAGATATGTGCTCTTACTTGATTTATTGTTATAACTAAAAACATGACAATAAACCTAGCAGCTTCAGATCAATCTTACTAACCAACATGATCATTCCAATGAAAGAACAAGCAGTGCAGATTAAAGTTCTAACATCGAGGCAAATCAATGGGTGGAGGAGGAAGAATAGACGACGGTGTTGCTCCGTTTTGAACAACAAAAGCCATTCCTAGTCCCCAGGGCATGTGCACATCTAGATGACAATGAAATGTCCAAACACCTGCAATTCCAAGTCCTGGAATTATATAATCTGATAAAGAGAGAAGCAAATTAATGTTGGAAAAACATGCATTACCTGGATTGTTTGCTCTGAATCTAATGACTGCCCAACCTCCCACAGGCACACCAATGGTGTTGCGAACCTGCGGATTCACAAGATTAAACTTTTTAGGACCATTGACAGGATCATAGTTTCCGAACCCTTGAGCCAGAACATGGAAATTGAATCCATGAAGGTGCATGGGGTGATTCTCAGTGGTAATCAGCGCAGAGTTCTGCAGAACAATCTCCACCGTAGCGTTGTACTTCAGCACCTTTACGCTTGTTGATTTGGGAGCAAAAAGGAGGGATGTATTCAAGCTGAGACTTGAGTTAACGTAATCAAATTGAAGAGGAGGATTATCAGGGAAATCGGTGGTGTAGACTCCATTAACGTTGGAGAAAAAAGCTTGCAGCATCGACAAGGTTGTCGGAAGCTGAAATGACTGGTTGTTCATACTAGCGGAGAATCTTTGCCCCAATGGACCCTGACAAGTGGTATTCACGTCACAAGCAGACAGTCCGAGGTTAACGGTGATAAACATGTGTTCGTCGATCTTTGTCGGAACCGGGACCCAGTGAGGACCTCCGGCGAGACCTGTGACGTTACTGTAGAACTTGTGGGCTGTTGGGGTGTCACTGGGTGGTGGCATTTGAGGCATTATCGGTGAACTTGAGGACGAATCATCATAAAACAGGACTGCCCTTGTGGTCGTATTATCGAAAGCTGAGCCAACTTTGGTTACGTAGGGGCTCGCCGCCATGTAATAAGATCTCGCTGACTGGTTAGCGGTGAGAAGAACGTCGACTGTCTGGCCGGGGCCGGTGACCACAACGTCGGTATCGTAAGGTGTTGTATAAGAACCATCAACGGCTACAACTCTCAGACTGTGGTTGGCGATTCTGAAGAAGAGTTGATTATTGACTGCACTATTAATGATGCGAAGAAGATAGGTTTTTCCTCGTTGCACTTGAAGCTTGTATGTACCTCTTGAGCAATTGTAGAGATCTCCAGGTAGTCCATTAATGGTGTAGGCATCGGAAACATGTGGAGCACCGCCGCTGGCAAGTGACTGGCTCTCCAGGTCAAAAACATTGGACTTCCACCACTCCCCTGCAACATCATTAGTCCCATAAGTCCACCATTAACCGTCAAGAGAGAAAAGAGCGAGCCAAATGATACGTACCCAATATGATGGGAACTTCTCTGTAAGGATTGGGAAATGGGTATTTGTTGCCGGACTTTGGACGGATAATGAGAGCTCCATGGACGGTTGTTCGGTGCACAGAGACATGAGCATGCCACCAGAGAGTACCCTCTTGATCGGTAACGTTGAACCTGTAGGTATAGTTTTGTCCTGGTTGAATCGGACACTGAGTTACCATACTCGGTCCATCGGCCCAGGCACTTAGGAGCTGAAAGATTCCATGCCTGAAAAAACATAGGATTAAGGTCTTAAACGACCAAATCTTGCTATTTTGATATTTTAAAAATAGTATTAGTAGCAACATAAAATCCAGGTCTGGTCTGAGGCTGATTGGGTCTGGATTATTCAGCTCAGACTCGGCTCAAACAACCGAACAAACCAAAGCTTACTTGAACTTCGGTTCAATATGATCTGTTATGCAACTTATTCAACATTTTTTTTTTTTGGTAAAAGGGGTAAAGAAAACAAGCTACCGCCTTAAGAAAGCATCGACCGCTGACCATTACAAAGCAAGGCCTTCATTCTTGGACTCGAAGAATCCTAAATAGTTCAGTGATAATTGCTAGATGACTCTTGATGAGCTAAAAAATATGCAAATTGATTTGCTTCCCCAACACATGAGATGAAGAGCATCCCTAATTTTTCCACATTAAGGATCTAATCTCCACAACTAGAGACAAGTAAGGGCGAAAGCATGCTAGCACGGGTAGCTAAACTGGTCTTTAGGGAGGTTGTTAAGTGCAAGGTCTTAGGTTCGAGTCTCGGTAACGACAATGTGGAAGTTTCATCCAATGTGGTGGCTCCTTGTGAGCACTGAGCACGGGGCCCCCTCTTTAAAAAACTAAGTGAGATTAAATTGTGATTTACTCCTTCACCATTCTGTCGGGTCGGGGTGTTGGGGCGTTGGAGTGGGCGATTCTACCTTTTGAGTGCAAGTAAGGGTGAAAGGTAGGACAAATCTTATTAACAAAAGTTACTCTTTCAAGGAATCTGATTTTACAAGACTATTTTGATACCCCTACTCTCAGACAAATACCAAATCATGACGAATAGCTTGAAATTTTACAACCATATTAGTCATATGACCAATAAATCTTGAGAAACCAGAAATTCAATAGCCCATATCATTTCAAATGATTCCACCAAACCTAGCATCACTCACGTTACTCAAGGAACTCCCGTCAACGTTAAGTTTAACAAAACCAGCCGGGGGAATAATTGTTAGAGAATATATAAAACTAATTGAGTTGACCTCATACAACAGCTTAAGCTATTGTGATGAAATGGTCGCTTAATATGGTATCAGAGCCTCTATAACCAAGTAGTCATGAGTTCAAATCCTACCACCCACTTATTAAATTAAGCACAAGGTAAAGTAGACCTGTGCAAGTTTCAAGCCCAAAGGGTTTTCACTTGAGGGGGTGTGTTAGAAAATATATAAAACCAATTGAGTTGACCTCATACAACAGCTTAAGCTATTGTGATGAAATGGTTGCTTAATAATAATTCATAAAACCCATCTATCCACACTGTACTTCAGATATTGCTTGTCGAACCCATAGGCATTTTATAACAATAAAAAATATTTTTAACATTTTAAAATGATAAAAAAAAGCATGTTTCAACTTTTTAAGAAAAGTTAAAATGAATAACACTCATTTAGTGCATTAAACTCAACTCATGGTAGTTCTATGTAAAGAAAAATCAGCTGGGGGTTCTGTTTTTTCAGGATTTACCAGTGAATGGTCATGTTATAGGATGACTTGTTAATGACATGAACGGCCATAGTATCACCCTCACGAACAACCAGTGTTGGACCTGGAACACTTCCATTTACTGCAGTTACCACCTGCTTGGTGCAAAGTCGCTGGACGGTCAGATTTTTCACCTGAAACATTCATAGTACAGTCAGATTCAAGCCTGCAATTTCATCTTCTAGGTTCTGAAACAAAAAATATTAATGATCCTGATCTTTTCTTCCAT
>JAOTAY010000005.1:159843-172905 GCA_025629805.1 Erythroxylum baracoense
AAATATTAAAAATATAATTAAAATAATATTTATTTAAATAATTAATTAATTATAAATTAATTTTATTAATAAATGATAATAATAATAGTCAAACATATTTAGTAAACAATACAAATAAATTGTGATATAAAAACAAAACTAATTTTTATAAATTTTTAAGTTATAAATAAAAAAACTTAATTAAATATGAATTAATCGAAATAAAAAATAAAACCAAACAACATCCTTAAAATATTAATAATTTGACCCCTTCAAATATATTCTATATTAGAAAGAAAAGCAATGTTAGCAACTTGATATAAAAGAAAACCTAATTTGCTTTGGCAAGAAGGGATAGACTTCTTAGACTACCATAGTAATACTATTAAACAATTAAATAATAATATTTATGTAATTACTCATAAAATGATAAATTACTTTTATTTAATAAAACTAATTATTAATAACTTTTACTCATAATTATAATATATTATGAACTTCCCTGTATTTGCACGGGAATATATATACAGGAACATCATATCCGTAACAATTTTGTCCGATACATAAAGTTTAAAGAAGTCCGATGATACGCAACTTTACTCTTATCTATTTCAAATACTGTTTCCTGAAAATTGTTCTATATGTGTGTGCCTCTATGTGTGAAATGGAGGTTGGACCGTTCAATGGGGGAAGATTCCTGTTGTGTTTCAGGACAATAAACAAATGAAACCATTGTGATATTGACTTTCTGATTATCGTTGAACAGAGGACATGCAAATGGACTCAGATGCAAGTTTTAAATCGACAGCTATACATACAGAGCATTGCCATGAACACAAGAAAGTATAATGGTCGAGGAAATATCAACTTTCAGGAATTAATTGACTTTGGGACGAGTTTAAAATTTTAAAAAATTTAAGCTTTGATTTTGAAATATTAAAAATAGAAAACTATATTTTATTAAATTTAGTTTGAGTCCGAATCTAAAAATAAGGGGACAGATCCTCTGTTCCTGTTTTTCAATTCTTACTCAATGCCAACAATTCTTATCCACAAATTTCCTTTTGTCTTGTTTGTTTATTTTGAATGTTTTGGATAATAGTTATTCAGCACAGGACTTGACACGAGGATTTTCAATCCTCTGCTCTACCAGCTGAGCTATTCCGACCATTTCCAATATATCATATTCTTTATTTAAATAATTTATATTTTAATAATTTACTAAAGGTCTTAGGTCTATGTCAATTAAAAAAATTAGAAAGTATTCTAAAATCTTATTCAGGACTTGGAATTTTTTTTTAAATTTTTAAATAAGATTTCGTAAGTTGCAGTCCGAGTAATAATTTGGATTAATAATTATTACAATTACCAATTTATTACAATTTCTAATAGGATTTCTTTTTTATTTTGCTCAAAGATGTTTAGTTGTATGTATATCATATTTATCACAAGACTTGTTAAAAAAAATTCAGTCCTGATACGTTTGTGAAAGAATCGAGTGCAAGGAATAGAAAACGATTGAACTGTTGACGAAAAGAGAGAATATAATTATAATAAAGAGAATATAATAAATAATTAAAGAGTCGAAGAGGGTTTTTTTTTTTGGGATAGGACTTGAGTAAACCAACAATGATTTCATGCCCAAAAATAAACAGGTTAAAGCACTCTGTTCTTGTTAAGATGTTACATCCTTATGTTATTTAATTTTGTTCACGTATTTGTGCAGACTTTACATAAATATGTAGATAAAATTTAATAAAATATAATAAGAACTGGTTAACTAAAATAAAAGTTCTGATCATGAAATAAACACTAATTTTTTGACCCAATTTGGATCAAGTTTCTAGCTTAAAAGAAACTGATTTGAGAATTGCTTTAGTGTAGTAGGCCTGTAGCTTGCAAGTTTGGACCATAAGGGTTCATATCAAGCCGACAGAGACAAGTACTTTGAGGTTATTTAAATCCACAACGATTCAAGTTTGGCCCAAAAAGTTTATACTCATGCCGAGGTCCAAGCTAAACCCTGATCAGACCCGAGACATGTAGTCTAAGTCCGAGTTTGATTAGATATAGATAGTCCAAAATTTAGTTCGATCTGATTTTCTTATTTTAAAATTAAAATAAAAAAATGAAATTGTGTATAAAAATTAAGGATGATAATAGACCTAGAATTGACCTTGTCCAACCCATCAAGCCTTTAAGCCCAATTTTTTGAAAAATTAGGTCTCGGAGTTATCTAAGCCCGGCTCAGCCAAGCCATAAGTCTAACTCTTATAAAAAAATAATATCATTTTATATTTTTAATTTATACAAAAAAATTAGGCTAGCCCGAATTAGGCTCGATGTTAAGTTGGGCTATCTTAGGCTAAATTGAGCTTGGGCTTGAACCAATTGTCTAAGGCTCGATCAAACTTTAAGCTAAACTCGGGCTCTAATAGCAAGGGGTCGAGGCCCGAATTCGAACGACCAAGTCTATTGCCGTCCTTACACAAAGTGCACAACCCCACCACCCTGCCTCTTTTTTTTTATTAGACCTATTTTCAATTATATTAACTGGTACAAAAAATAAATATAATAAAAAATTGAAGAAAGTGCAGGGTTTTTTTTCAATTAAAATTTTATGTACACATGCTCTTGGTATTACAAAGAAAGAATACTCGCCAGCTTATTGGTCCAGGTGGCGTTCGATGAATCCACAGCACGTGCATGAAATTGTAGAAATTTTGATAACTATGTATCATTGTTTCATTAATTTATAGATACCCACTTGTGTTTTGATGATTTTACGAATACCAACTTCTAGTTTTGTATAATTGCATTTATCTCACATTAATTTTTATTCTCGACAGACAAAATTTTAAATTAATTAGACTTTTGGCTCAAATTCAAATTAAGACTATCAATCTAAACTATTTAATAATATTAATTATAAAAAATGATGTCATATCGAATTAGGGATGTCAATATGTTAGGCTGGGATCGATCCGCTCCTAGCTCGTCCCGCCCTGCTTGTGGCTATATATATATTTTCAAAATTAAAAAACGACGTCATCTTTTACGTTTCAAATTCAGCCTGTGCCCAATCGAGCCAAAAGATTTTGGGCTGTGTCGCTGTCAACTCAGGCCAAAATTGTCATTCCTATATCAAACTTTTAATTGTTTATTACTTTTTCTTAGTTATTTAGCCTAAATATTTCTTTATTTAGTCTAAACTTTTCTTTGTAATAACTTTTTTGTTTTATTTTTTACTCGTCTTCATTATAATATGTGTATTTATTTTCTAGTTTTATCTTTTATTTATACCTTATTTTTATATTTATTGTCTTATTTATTTTATTACTTAGTTTTACATATTTATTTATTTATTTTCATGTTATCTTTATGTCTATTTTTGTTTTTTATTATTTTTAATATATATCTTTTTTTCGCATTAGTTTATTGAACTTTTCCTTTTTATCATATGGGAGTAAAATATATTATCCTTATTACATCCGATATTAAAAGAAAATAGAGGGGCATTGTTAAAATAATTTAAATTTAAATTTAATTAATTTAATCCTAATTTAAATTCTGACTAACTTATTCAATATTTACTCGGAAGTACATGACTCAGGGTTTCACCGATATTAAAAGAAAATAGAGGGGCATGCTTGCAAATACACCATATAATATTTTTACAGTCAGCAAGCACTCAGGCTCAGGAGAGTGAATCAGAGAGTTGCAGAAGAGAGTAAACGTATTTAATTTTCACAGCCTCCAAGCCAACTTCCACCATTATTCTTTACTTTGCTGCTATGCTTTATGGGGTCACGCAAAGTAACAGCCCCTAGAAAAGCAAATTCCCAAATGGGTTCATCTCACAAGCCCTAGAAGTTCAAAGCTTTCAAACAAAGTAAACCCCATTTTCAATTGGAAAACCCAGTTCATCAATGGCCAAGTTCCTCACTTTCACCTACTTCGTTTCAATAACTTTCCTAATTTCCTACTTCAATTTCATCACTGCAGACCCAAATCTCTCATTTTCTTTCCAAAGTTTCCGTCAAGATCAAAAATTTAAGTCCATTGCTTTGTATGGTGATGCCAAGATTGTTGATGATGGTTCATCGGTTCAGCTAGCTCACTCAGTGAGTTTCAGCAGAGGAAGAGTCATGTACAGGAGACTAATCAAGCTTGTCGAAGGTAATCCTGGAAAGATGGTTTCTTTGTCCACGTACTTCTCGTTTTTGATGTCCCCAGATGATGGATATGGGTTGGCTTTTATTATGGTTGCTAGTGCTTTTAATGCCAGTGCATTTGATAATGGTCCATTAGAAACAAAGAAGAGTGATTTTAAGATTGTTTCTGTTGAATTTGGTTCATTTAAGGATGCCAAACATGGAGAATTGACGGAGAATCATGTGGGAATTTATTTGGGTGGTTTTGTGTCAGCCAAAGTGAGAAATGCTTCATCTGTTATTGCAAAATTTGAGAACAGAACGAGGTTGCATTCTTGGATAGATTATGAAGCTAGTACGAAGAGATTAGAGGTTAGATTGAGTCAATCTGGTGGAGTAAAGCCAATTGAACCAGTGCTCTCGTACCCTGTTGACCTGTCCAGAATGTGGAATGATGATGAAGTGTTTGTAGGCTTGAGCTCATCAAATGGAAATTCTTCTGGTACATGTTCCATCTACTCATGGAACTTGAGTCTGCGGAGTATTCCACAGTGGATGCACTCCGAGCCACTGGATCCTCGGGCATTTGTTAAAAATAAGAAGTCTTTGGTAACTCAGAAGAGACGTTATTGTCTGTTGAGAGTGCTTGCTGCTATGATTTTTGGTACTACCTGTGGAGCACTGGGAGCATTCATTGTGTTGTATTTCTGGACCATCTTTGGCAATAGACGCCCGGTGGTGGTGGTGCCAGAGGAGTTCTCGGAGGATTTTGAGTACAAGAAAGTCAAAGTGGTTGTTGATAAAGTCGCTGAAGATGGGAAGCAGTAGATATGTAAGGATGGCTTTGTGTTGGATGTTTCATGTTGTAAATTCATCCTCTTTTTGTACTTGTATTCGCAGGTTTTGTTGTTGTGCTGTAACCGACCATCAATTGTCCAAATGTAGTTTCTGTTGCATATTGTCTACATCATTGAATGGTTGAGATTTTCTACTTTGAACTTAGGAGATGGAATGTGGAAGGATTAGCACCATCTTCTGATGAATTCTTAGAGTAATTAACACTTGATAAAACTCCGTATATGAAGCCAGATTTCTCTACTTGAATGGCTTTTATGAATCTTCTGATTCTTCCCTTTTCCTACGGAATGGTATATATGTTTGCTTATGTACATTCTTATGGTTTATGCATTTTGCAGCTAACCTTTCCTTTCAAGTATTATTTCTGCTCTGTCTAGTCTTTCTATAGATGCCAATGTTTCATTTAATAGCAAAAGCTACAATCTTTTTCTAACAATAAGAACGTCAGGACATAAGCAAGTGCCCACCGTGCAGGAAAACAGTAACAGAGATGATATTGGCTCGTGTGTACGGTATGAGACCCGCGTTACTCCTCCAAGAAAGACAGGATCAAGAGCCAGATTGTGTTTCTGTTAGAGATAGCTTCAATGTTAATCAAAGACATCCTTAAACGCTGTAGCTTGCAAGCAATCACAACCCTTAGCTTCTTTGCGAACAACATCAATCACAGAATCAATCAACTCGGCACCATCAGTGTAATGCCAATCAGCGCAGTTATTTCCCAGCTCCGGCTTGTCCATAAAAGAAGTTGTCAGATCTAAAAATCTGACGATACGTACTTGTCCTGATAGAATCCATTGTACCAAATTCAAGGTCCATCAGGACAGCTCTTGGAACATATCAAGGTGAATATCAGAGTTCCCTTGGTACATTCCTGTCGTGCCAATGCCATGTTCAGTGCAAACCAACTCTAGAACTTGAATGGCCTAATTCGAGACATTGGCAATCACATTTCTAGAGCACTATTCTTCATTCATTTCCTTGCTTGCAAAAGCAAATGCAAAACAAGACAAAAAACAAAACATCTTTGTAGAGTTTCCTAACAAGTAAGGATGAAGCAAGAAGATATCATTTCTTAACATAAACAATGTTAATGAAGGTCCAAGGGTGGACCTTTATCACATGGCATATTTTTATTTTTAAAATTAAAATCTTAGATCCATAGTCTTATAGATCCATAGTCTTCGGATAAATGTTAGTTAAATAGTCGGATGCACGAGATGACTTGTGAATACTTGAATGTAGTGGCGGTAGCTCAGGGTGACAAGGGGGGCTACCGCCACCCTTGCTTTGGCCTCTTCTATACTTGAACGCATGCTTCGACTCTTTGCGAGCCACTCCCCCCTCACTCGCTCATTGCGAAGTAAAGCTTCATAGACCCATTTAAATAACTAAACAGTCCACCATGGCCAAACTGAAATCTTGTCTCCTTATCTAGGAAGATGGTAATTAGGGTTTAGTCTTTTAGAGTACTCTTTCTCTTTTGCTTTGATAAATTGTCTGAAAGATTGATGCTTTGGATCAAATATCTTTGCTTTTTGAAAAATGTTTGTTGGGCGTTAGTGACTTAGTTTTCATTTATCCTGATGTTATTCACATTCTGCTTTATCTATCTTTTTAACTCTTTGAATTGAAAATGACTGCAACATCATTTTGTTCAAGTTTTGTGTAAAAAGATCATGGCATTTAAGATCTTTTGACATTTCTTTTTGATCTTCAAAAGTTGTGTGTAAAAGTTATTATAATATTTTTCATTTGTATATATTAATAAGTATATATATTTATATTTTTATTGAAAAATATATATAATTTAAAAATATTAAATATGATTATATTAAATTATATAATTTATAATCACTGTATAAGTAAAATGACAAAAAATTTATTTAATACATTCTTATTTATATTTTTATTATTTATTAAATAAACAATTTTTTTATATTTTTTATGTATAAATAATAATTATTTTATATAAGAGAAATCTTAAGTTTTTTCAATTTAATTATTTTTTAAAATTTATAGTTCTATCTAATATTTGTCCTAATTACCAACTGATACAAGCCAAAAGATTCATCAATCGGTGCTAGACAGCTACAGTCCGATACAAAACTTTCTTATCTGGTATCAGTTTTGTACGGAACAGTATTCTGAACAATGTGGGGTCGACTGTACAAAGTCAACAATTTATTTGATACGCACCCGAAAAGATAACAACTATGAATTCTACCGCTCGAAAGATAACGTCTGTAAATTCTACAGATATAAAGAGAAAATATCATCATTCAATGCCATAAAAGCTTTTACTTGAGAAGAAGATTTTTACAAGCAATGCCCAGAAACATAGACTGCTTTTAGTCACTGCAACAGATGGTGAAAAGGGTACAAGAGCAGGATTACAAAGTATCACGCCTTATTTCAAAGTAGACCAGAAAATTGTTTGAGAAGGACTCTCTCTAAGACTTAGACAGTCTTCAGTTATTGTTGCAAGATTGGAAGGGGAAGAGATGGAGCAGATGAAGGATGTGGATTACAGCTTCAGCCATTCCAGGCAAGGACATAGACCCCAACAAAATCTAGAAGGGTAGTAGTCCTTTAAGTAGACTTCCTTGCTGACACCAATAATATAGAAGCTGAACGAACGACGACGATGTGTCATGGTAATGCGTGTGACTGGCACAACCGAGATAGTATGCCTCTCGCAGATGACCCTTGCGGTGGCAGGCACAGGAGCTCTCTCTGCAATAACTTCTGACGAGAATTTGTTAAGAAAGAACGAATCAGCAAAAAAGGCTGGATTACATTGATGTGCTTGAGTGTTGTATAATTGGACTCCTTTGGCTCTATGGAAAACCTCGTCCGGAACTGATGCTGCTCCACTCGTTGCGCTAACTTTGCGAGTTGAAAGCGTCCTCCTATTGCCACCAAATTACCAAATTTAATAGCAAGACAGATGGGAAAACAATGAAAAGTGCATAATTAGGATCAATTACTCAAGTGTCAAAGTAACTAAAGAACATGGATCTCTCTCACACTGGTCTTAAAGGAACTCTTCATTTACCTTATCATGGAAACTAACAAAGACGAAAATAGGTAAATTCTGAGAATGCTGTACGATGAGTGCAAATACTATGAAACATTTTCTACAATTCTAGAGAACACAATCAATCAAAGTGAATTGAACGAGAAATATAATGCAATTATTTCTATGGATTTCTAATATTTGAGTGTTTATTCAGCCATACACTGCTGATAAGGCTGTTCACTGATATATTTCTGAATTATAACATAATGCCAGTCTACCAACAATAGTAATGGTAGTATATTTCAAATGCTTACTAATATTTTCATATATCAAATAATAAATCAACAGCTAAAGCCCAACTATCAGGAGAAAATTTTCTCAGGGAAGTAAAAGTTGCGCATTTGTAGAATATCATTGCATGCTCCCATACGTACCATCTAACAATAGCAATACTGCGCAACATAAGAGAGCAACTTCCATGGCATTGCTGGCATTTTATTAGGCCACGAGATCCACAAGCTGCACAAGGAATCTTTCCCTTCCCATTGCATGGTTTGCATCTATTGAGAAAAAAAAAAATGATGCTGATAAGTGAAACTGTCAACAGATACAACTTTAGTATCTAATTATTTTGCCACTACAACAATATAGTTGTCATCTGACGAATTTAAAGGTTAGCAGTTTGATAAATCTTGGCAAAACACATGTGATTCTCCTTGTAGAAGATGTTGCTAAACAAACTCGAAATTGAGTCAGAAAAATAAAAACATGTCTTTGTGGGAATGATAAAATAAAGCTTACATTGTGTCTGATCCATCTCTATGAGCAATCAAACCCCTTCCATAGCATACAGGGCAGTCATACATCCGATTCTCCTTGTAGAATCCGGGTTCTTCCTTAGCATTACATGTAGCACACAAAATATCTCCCCTTCCCGCACAATCTGCAAACCTTCCCTACACTTGTGTTAGAAACCAGTTATCAACTATGCCATTGGTGCTGAGTAATCGAGGCCATACAATTGATGCAGTGGCGGACAAACAAAGAATGAAAGCTATGGTTAAATATTGGTTATATATCCAAAGAGTGGCAAAAAGACCTTGGTATGACAAGAAATGCAATGAACAATGGAAACTGACATTAACACCACTAATCAAGGAATGAATGAATTCTCGTAGAAACAATAGATGCTCCATTACTCATTACCTGAGCATTTCTCAAGAACTTCAGAGTGAGGAATTTTGGTGCGTGTTTCCTTATGAGGTGTAAACAGATTAGGAAATTGAGACCTCAGATCCAATTCCCAGACACCAAGTTCAGGGCCCTTATCTTTTCCATCAATGGGTCCACCGGGATATGGCTCTGTTACTCTTATCACATCTCTCTCCTCAATAAAAGTCTCTAGAGTTCCCACATATACATTACAATCTTCCACAGCATGGATCTTCCAGGTCCGAGCTGGACGACTTCCCCAACAGCACCTATGACCAACATGGTCAATGAGCAATTCTCGTATCTCTACCTCATCCAAGTTTTGCCTGTTTGTAAGATTTGCTTGAGAAAGTGTTTCCAATGGGATGAAAACATGATTAACATCAATAAATATCAACTTAAAGTTGTAGAATTAGACTTGCAAGTAAAATTAGACAGCAATTTATGTCCTCACTACAGCAGTCACATTTGTGCACGAAACAAGTACCAATACATTCTCCTTGTCCTTTTTCAGATCAATCAACCATCTATTCCTAGATATTCAGAATCAACAAAAAGTAAATCCATAAACACAAAGATTGCAACAAATCCAGCTACTCGTTCACCCAAAGGATTTGCTTTCTCTTATATTAAGCGGTCTCTCTCTCTCTCTCTGTTACAAGTACACAATTACCGTAAAGCAATCAAGAACTTCACTGTGCAAATTCCAGTAAATTTCTACCATCATATCACCCAAAAAAGAGAAAAAAAAAATCGTTCTTACTTCTGAAATTCATTAGCACTTCCACCATAACCTCCTCCATACCCACCTTGATACACGATCGCTTGCTCTGCCAAAAACAGAGTGATGTTTCAACTCAAAGGTAATAACTTTAAACAATTAAACCAAATTCCCATTAACCAGAAACAAAAAACCAATTGCTAACCATTAGGATCAGGATCGGGCTCGGGCGGGCTGAGCAAGGCAGCGTGGAGCGACGGTGGGTAGTAATCGGACGCCGCTTTAGCCGACCGTATCTCCTCCACGCTAACATCAGTTTCCGTTGGAATAACCGACCCTGTTCGACCCAAGTACTGGTAAGAGCTCCATTGAGTGCTGCTTCCTTTATCACCAGATTCAGTCTCTTTCCCTTCATTACTCAAAAGAAGAAGCAATCATATACTTGTGTATCAAATCAAAAACCTATTTCAATTTATGGAATTGTATTGTAAGAGTGTGTGTATGTGTATACCTGAGAGTAGTGGCTCCTCCATTGTCTTCTTTGATTGGATTTCTCCTCCATTTCTATGATCAGATCAATGCAATTTAAACTGTGAATTTTCTTAGCCGGTAAGGAATAACATCAACGTCAGAACATAATAATGAACCATGTGATTTAGAGTAATATAAAAGAAATTTGCTATCTGCATTCATACCTACTCTTATAATTTGTGTCTTTTTTTATCAGAAAGAACTTTTTTATTATATAAGTAGAAGATTATATACTATCAGACCCCTCCAAACTTCGTTTTATTGTGAGATTTCAGACCGAGTGAAGATAATGATATAAGAAATTTGCTATATTTAAATTTTAATTAAATTATGTTCCGAATGTTGATATTATTTTTTGGTAAATTTATTAGTCAAATATTTAAAGTAAATAAAGACCATTTCATTAAATATTTCCTTAAAAAATATTTAAAGTAAATAGTGTTGATAGCATTTTCAATTCATTTAAATTAGCACTTCTTTTATTTTAAGAGATAATAAATTATAAATTATTAAACTTTTAATATCTAATATTCTAAAAATTTTAATTAATTATTCAAACTTTTAAATTTTGAATATGCCAAACTAAAATATAATATAAAAAATTATATTTGGAAGGCTACATAACATTTTTAATATCATATAAGTTCTTTAAATATCAATCTTCATAAATTCTATTATTTACATAAATAAAATATTAATGAAGATAATATTTTTTTTGATATATTAAATGTCACAATATTTTGTAATTTTTAAATCTTCAATAATTATGTTGATAAATTTATATAAATGAGATATCATATTTGAAAAAATTAGTGATATTGTTTTTTTAATTTAAAATTTTATGTAATACTTTTTTTCCGTTAAAAAGGGAAAAGAAAATTATGCTAAAGAGAGCCCTGCACAGTCTCATCTACCCAACACTGATGGTGTCATCACGTAAAATCTTATTCAACTCCTCAGGTGGGACCTCCAAATCATGAAAACCTCTTTCTATCGTTAGTGTATAGGTCGCCAGAAAATCTGCACACTTATTTCCCTCACGATATACATGAGCCAAATCTATTTGTCAATCTTTGTTGAGGAGCAGATGGATATGTCTAAGAAGTCTGATATTAACATTGGGTTGATAATCATCTTGGGTTAAAAGATTGACTGTCAAAAGACAATCGACATCTAGTTTCACGACGGAATCTACAGTCCCATGCCATATTTAATTCATTCGCTATAGCCCAAAGCTCTGCATGGAGATATGTATAACACCCAATGTTTCGACAACCTCCTCTGATCCAGCGTCCATCAGAACTACGAAGAAGAGACCCTGCTCTTACTTGTCCGGATGCTCCTTTAACAACACCATCACAATTTAAAAAGACCCAACAATTTGGGGGTTTCCTCCACTTAATGTTACATGCTTCTTTCCTTCCACTAGTGTTTTGAATGCATTGTAAAGTGTATCTTGTCCTCGTACCAAAATTCGAAAGCATTTTGACTTCCTCTGCGAGTTGAGACGCTTGAATGTGCTCATTACAAAAGATATGTTTGTTGCGTGCTTTCCATAGTCATACGTCCTCTAAGATTTTGAACAATCCAATTAACAAAATTATTATTCATGAACTGAGTCATTTGACGTGACAAGACAAAGATCTTCCAAACATCCCGTGCCAGCATGATATTTAGGCCTAGGCTTGATCCATCATGAGATCAATGGGTTAAACCTGGGTTAACGAGACCTCGACCTTAACAATTATAAGAGAAATGAGTTTTTTATTTTTAATTAAAAATAAAACAAAACTAGATCGAGTTAGTAGCCTCGGCCTGATTAGATCTTCTGACAAGGCTGAATCTGGTCCGACCTATTATCATCCTTACTTTTGAGCATGAATCTACCTAAAAGTATTTAATTAATATTTATTAAAATTTATAAAATATTCTTAAATGATTGAATGGACTCTAAAGATTTTAATTGAAAGTTAATATTTTGTTTAGGCAATGAATTTGTTATATAATTTTAAAATTTAAAACTAATAATATTTATTTAAAAATAATGATTGAAAATTATTAAATTATATTAAAAAAAACATCAATTTTAATAAAGTTTTTTTGAATGTTAAGTACCAAATTGTACAATCTCCGATAGTTGATGAACTCATTTGTCAAATAAAACACACTTACCGGTCAACGCAGTTTTAGTACAATCGTTGTGGCCCGAACAGAAGACCCTCACATCCACGTGTTTCAATCATAACAGTTTCTCCAAATCAAAGATCAACAAACTGTAGACGGTACCGTTCGCGCCCTATTACTACTCTTTAAGTATACTTACTAAGGGCGAACGGGATGGACGACCACGAAATCTATCCCGTTCGTCCCTTTGATCCGACGGTTTGCATCATTTAATTTGACATTTTATCACGCTTTGTCCTCTTTTCTATCGTTTTCTACGCAATTTTGTCCCTCTGCAAACAATGGCCCTTTTGTCTTCTCCTCTGTCAAACGATTCTCTCTCCCTCCTATGTCAAAGTATTTTCTTTCTCCTCTCTCAAACGATCAAACGATTCTCTCTCCTTCTCCCTCCTCTCTCAAAC
>JAOTAY010000005.1:173005-286190 GCA_025629805.1 Erythroxylum baracoense
AACATCGGGCCAGCATTTGGTAGAGGATATTATCAAAGTTGGATAGCCCCATACTATAAACAGAAACTGTTAATTGGCATCTCCACGAGGCTTATTGATCATTTCAAGGCAGCTTTACAGGGTGATCGAGATTCTCAAAATTTCTGATAACGCATTCAAAGTGTTACAGATCAGAAACGCATTGAAGACCGCGCATTCACTTCCAAAAACTTGGACCTAAAGCATTGGTAAAGCATGGGACTGATATCAGATTCCTTAAAGTTCGGACCCGAAAAGAATTTCAAGCTCAAACTTAAAAATTTCAGCCTGATTTAGATTAAATATGTGAATCTAAATTGAAATTCTGATAACAGGTTTGCTTGTGTTTTGCAGCAACCTGACCTCTCCTTCCACAAATAAGTTCGACCCCGACGCTTTTGTTCAATCCAAGTGTTTTCTCAACGACGAGGTTTCTTTGGCTTTTCCAATTTTATTTTCCCTCTGTTCAAGACAAAGTTATATTATTTCTCTATTTGCGGGAAATAAGGCAATTGTGCTCTTATCTTATGGATTTGAAGAAAGCTTCTGCTGAAGAAATGCGTAAAAGTGTTTATACTAACTATACTGCTTTCATACGGTAAACAAGATATATTTCCAATTATTTTGTTCTGGTTATTATTTTCAACGCTAGGCTTTTGATCTTTCGTTGACTTGGGGTTTCGTTGTTATGTTGGTGGCCTGAAGATTTGGAAGCAGAAGTTGGTCCAAATGGGTGCTACTATTGAGGACCGCTTGTCCAAGAAGGTCACTCACGTTTTTGCTGTTAGCATGCCGGTTCTTCTTCAGCAATTGGCCAGAGAACTCGTCAAAGGAGTTAATTTTCCGTTCAAATTCATGGTCCCCCTAAAATCTAGTTGTTTATGTTCTGCTGGGTTATTTTATCTGATGTTAATTGCTTGCTCCAGAAAGTACTTTTTTATCAATGGCTTGAGGACAGGCGAGAGAGTGTCTGAAGATCTGTACCATATAGAAGTTGATAAGGAAGAAGGAACCAGTCCTGACAAGTCTTTTGTTCGAAAATCCGTTAATGGAAGCAGCAATGGATGACGGTGCAGTGCCACCTCACAAAAAGATCAAGTCCTCCGGAGAATGTGAAAAGTTCCGAGCTTTGCACTGGTGGGCTTGGGTACAGTAGTAGGTCTCCCCTCCTTTTATCACCTTCGGTGTCAAATTCTTTCATGATGGGGTTAGTGGATTAATAATTTGAGCAATCAAATTTTGACATATTCAACCTTTCTCAGGATTTCATATATGAAGATGAGTTCAACGACTTTGTAGAAAGTGGTCGACTTTCTGATCTTGTTGCTGCAATCACCAAGGAATATGTGCAACACAAAATGATGGAGAAGGTACTCTTTCTCTCACCTACCTCCTGAACAGCGAATACAATATTTCGGTTTAAATATATCAAGTGAAATTGAAGCACTAAGCACATATCTTCCTCTTGTATAGGCCTTGGATATCTGGAACATGATTTCTCAGGGAGGATACTTGTACGTCTGTGGTGATGCGAAGGGAATGGCCAAAGATGTCCATAGGACTCTGCATACAATTGTGCAGGAGCAGGTATTGACTGCTTAATTTAAATTAAACGCAATGAAATGTTAATGTGGCTATTGCTCGAATGAACTAACACCAAAGTATTGGTTTGGTACTCTTTCTTGGTGTCATTAACTAGAGGCATTTCTTGTCCTGATTCAGGGATCCATGGACAGCTCCAAGGCTGAGAGCATGGTAAAGAGCTTGCAAATGAATGCCAAATACTTACGTGATGTATGGTAACATATCCTCCAACTCAGGTGTTCGCAACAAAGTTTGTTGGAAAAATCTCATGATAAGGCGGATTCTGAGACTAAGCCTTCCCAGTGCTCTTTACATGGAAGCCATTACCCCTATGATGGTTGAACTTGCTGTCCTTACACAAATTTTTTCTACCCTTTGCATTTGAATTCTTTCTTTATATATTTTGATCTTTGTAAGTTATATGTGTAATACGAATAGGCTTAGTTTACGAGACCCTTAATTTGTATGAACCAGCAAAATTGGTTCGAGATGACGGACACTCCTATATATAAACTGTTGGACGTTTAAATTGTAAGCTTTCTTAAAGTTTGGTGATTTTAGAGACACTTGTCTGCTGATGCATCTGAAGCCTGCCTGCTAAAAATTGAAACGGCTAAAAACATCATTGAAATAACCTTGAAATTCTGGTTCTTAAAGATTGAGGAAGGTATCAACTGTGACGACATCAAGTAGTAACACGTGATTCTTGTTCTTTATGCTTTTGTCTAGTTTGTATATTTGTATATATTAAAAAAATTATGCAGCGGAAACAAGGACCCAAGTCATGGTCACCTTTTTCGAGAAAGTGGAGAAGTTGATTTCTCAAGTTTGGCTCCATCCTACGGTGCATTTGAGGGTAGGATGTGTGACAGGGTAGTTGCTTTTACTGTTTGTCGACTTAATCAATTATCATTTATTCTTATCTCCTTCTATTCTTCTTCAGCTAGTCCCATTTGGTTTTGAGAATTATTCGATACAACGTTGACATAGATATCCTCTTGTTATAGATCATATAAGCCTATTTTGATGCCTAGACTTCTTTTCCAAATAGATACTGACCTATTGTTTTATTGCTATTTGACAAATGTTGTACAAAAATAAATATGTAGATGTTTCATCAACCTTGAGCATAACTAAGAATGTCATATTAATTTAATCAATTTCGTTCGGCAATCATATTTTAGCCAAAAATTTGGTCGTTTCTTGCCAACTTTTTAAGAAAACATGCAGAAAAAGTAAGATCAAAGTTTTTTAGATATTTTATGTTATGTTGGTTTAACTATTTTGTTGAATTTGACTAATTTTACATTGAAAAAAAATTTCATTATTAGTAGATGTTACGTCATATGAGTAACTTGACTTCTCATATTTTTATCTCGTGTCAATTGAATAATTTTCACAATTATTGTATAGAAAAGAAATAATAATTGATTGATAAGACTACTACAAATTATTTGAAATTATTATTAAATTTGGGATCAGTGGGCCATCCGAAATTATAAAAAAGCAACTATTTAATTTTTCCTGTAAAATGAATAATTTCGTCAAGAAAGCAACGCTCCACTAACCAACTCTTACTCCAGCAGAAAGTGACTGTTAAAGCATCTTAGCTTTTTACCTTTTGTTATTTCTTAAAAATTACATATTTCAAACAGTAATATTCGTCTGTCACAAAAACAATTATGGTACTAAACCTTGTGGGACCTATAGGCCCTTCGTGTTTTTAACGATATTTTTATAAATAATGCCACATAATTTTTCTTCAGTAAGTTCTAGTCTTCACTAAATTCTCTAGCAGAAAGGATTAGAATAATTTTCTTTTGCTATACATAATTATCCATTACCTCCAATGTGACTTTTTCTCGAGTAAGTTCTAGTCTTGGCTAAATTCTCTAGCAGAAAGGAAAGGATTAGAATAATTTTCTTTTGCTATACATAATTATCCATTACCTCCAATGTGATTTGTAGGCAGGAAGGGGCCTCTACTGTAATTGTAACAATAACTTAACTAGCTTGTACCAAAACTAGCAAGGTGTACAGGATATGAGGTGGTTGTAGGCGACTGCACATAAGAAAACAACAAATATATTTGAAATTAAATCCAAAATCGCCACATATGGCGATTAAAGTCGTCTTTGTCCTCTATTAAATCCGACATGTTATGTCTAGAACCTGTAATCGTGTCATTCACATTTTTGTAAAAATGATGCATTTGCAGAATAAGAGAAGCCAACTCCTGCAGCTGATTCAACGTATAGCACATTTGCTTCTGCATCACGTTAAAAGCATAACGATTCAGAACAATCAAGCTGTAATTCTTGTAAGACACAGGATAAAGGTATAATACTTGAAAGACACACCATTATTCCAGCTATAATAGTTTCTTATTAAAGAACCTCCATTGCTTGGTCTGAAAGGACCATGCTCCTGAAAAGCTCCAACTCCAACAGAAGAACAACCAGGCCCTACAACAAATCAACAACAAACATTTGCAACATAGCCACAACTCTACACTTATAATCTAATCTTTAAGTATGGACAACAAGTAATAACCTCCATTAAACCAAAGAAGAAGAGGCTTTGAAGCTGGTTCTGTTCCTGCTTCAACAAGGTAGTAGAAAAGGGCTCTCTGCTGGCATTCGTCCACAGTGATATACCCTGCATGTTGCTTGAACCCAACTTGTGGTTGGCCCGGCAAGCTTAGAATCCTGTTAGCTTTTGAACACATGCATATTTGTACAAAAGTTGTACAAATCACTACTATCAGTAGGCGTGAAGGAAACCGCGTGGCGTTTTGAGTTTTTTAGACTGCTTGTTGGACTTTTGCTGAAGCAGCGTAGACCCCATTCTCCATCTATGATTACGGTAAACGTGTCAAACAAACAGATTCGTTACACCCTAAAATATTTCTCTTCCTCTTCTTTTTTTGAATGACCAAGATTCCTCACTCTTTTTCTTCTCCGACCCTACCTTTCTCATGTGACCCCCAACGCCAAATCAAAACTTCCACAAAATAGGGGCCTCACATGTCCTTAAGGTCAAGAAAGTAACCAACGAGATGAGTGTCGATCTCTAGGGTAACTAGTGCTTTTATTCGTCTTGTCAGTTTGGGAGAATAATTGCTCTTCTCATCATATGTATTAGAAAATTTAAAATGAATTTATATAAGTAAGACAGAACATAAGAGTTGTTTAGATATACGTAACACAGAACATAAGAGATAGGGAGCGACCTGACAAGAACTTACAAATTTTATCTTCTCAGTAAAAGAATATTAAACTTCCTCTAGAAAAGGTACACACATAATTAAAGACCAAGACCCTTCTTGTTCTTATCAAACCTGGACAAATTCAGTCACCTGATAGAAGGCAACGATTTACTATTATATATTACCGTCAAAGTGACGATGATGAATTACAAAAGAGTTTAACTTCAACTAAAAAAGATAATGAGATTTTAATAGATGATCAACATATCAACACTGAAATTACATCATCTACACCTGTTTCAAGTTTTTATCATTACTTATTCAATCAATCTTTCCATTTTTATGTTCATCAAATTAAGCCTAACTTCTATTTTTAGGATTAATTATATTATTATTTGTTATTTATTTACTCACTATTTTTATCCAAAAAAAATTATGTTCACTTTTATACTCTGTGACTAATATATTTTTGTTATATATATTTTTTAAAGATGATATTAGTTCTTCTTCCGACGTGAGACAATGTCTTCACAAAAGATTCAGTGAATCAAATCCAGGCTCAAATGCAGACGTTGATGATAGCAACAAGAAACCTAAATTATCTTATACTTTTTTTGCATTACATAATACAATATAACCATGTAACTTTCATGATTTAATTCCCTTTTTTAGACTATTTATGCTATTGTTATGTGTTCATAGGTTATACTTGTTTTATTATTTCTTTTACATTTTGAGATCCTAATTTAATAGTCTTAAGAAACCTCAAGCAAAATAAATTACATATTACTAGTATGCTTTTTAAACTCATCCACATTCATTAAATAATTATTTTTAAATTCATACCACTTTTAACATATTAAAACAAATCATTATGTTAATTTTTTTAGTTACCTTTTAACATGCCTTTTTTCTGTTACATTTTAATTGCTATGATATATTTGTTGATTAGATTCTGTAACGATAACAAATTAATAAAAATTTTGACTCCAAGTATTAATGTTGATGACACATTTTATTATAGTTTAAAGCACTTTTAATTTTATATGTATCCTTTTAATGCAAATATAAAAAAAACTGCCACAACAGATCAATAGATATTTAATGTACCTATTATGATATCATAATTTACAATTTTTTCCTGATTTTTTTTAAATATCTTTCAATTCAACAATTAAACTTATCTCTAAAAGTCGCTAATAGCAAGAATCATAAAGCAGCTATAATTAATCCATTTGTTTTTATTATTCTATCAAATTGATATCATTCTAACATTAGAATTTCAATCTCCATGTTTGAAAACATCCCAATCATTTTCACCTATTTGCCTACTAATTATTGCATCAAACTTACAAAGTTTTATAAGATCAAATCAACCATATGGTCAACTATTTTAATTTTATCTTTTCCAAAACTTACACTAAGACTATTAATTAACCAAAAACTTCCATCGACAAATATAACATTATTACATAACAACATAATATATTTGGAATTATATATGCATATAAATAACACATATATTAATTATCCACAATCTTTCTTCTCCAACTCTCTCTGATTTTTTTCTCTTCTTCCTTTCTTTGAGCACTAGAGGTGTTCCTTTGCTAAAGAACTAGAAAGAAACATATACAATTATTGTTATGTAAGTGAAAAGATTAGTATGGACAATTTATCAACATATATAGGAAATTATAGAACCAAGAGCCACCTATTTTTTCCCCCCCATTATAGGACATAAGGTAATCAAATGTATAGGACCTAAAAGAGTCAAATAAAAGAGTAGACTTCAATCTAATAGATCACAAGTGACATACAACAATGTTTATGTCATTTATTATTTGAGTCATGATACTGATATATGGGTAAGATTATTTGACCAGAAACTTAACTATTGATTTGCTCATGTTCCAACATGCAACTTAACTACTTGCCAATTTTTAACACATAACAGAAGAGTTAGGTAGTGACCTAACAAGAAAACTTTAACACACGGACAAGTGAAAAAAGGAAACTAGCTTTAAAGCACCGCCCTTCTTCCGCCGCCCTTTCATGACAACGTACAAGAACAAATTGTATAATAAGGCTATAATAGGTTAATATGATTAAAAAACAAATTATTAGGTTTTAGTGCCAAGAAGCTAGCTGACAAGAAAACTTTAACACACGGACAAGTGAAAAAAGGAAAATATCTATATATATATATAACATGATATAATGTTACACATTTAATCTCTAATGTAAACCAACTTCTATTGTCAACTATATTTAGAAGTTCATGTCAGTAAAGCTTAATTTGGATAGTAAATAGCTCTATTATATATTTTAACAACAACAATTCTATAAAAGAAATGAAAAACTTACTTTAATGAAAACACATAACTTTCTGTGTTTTCCTACACAGTGTCCTTGTTTCTTTACATGTTACTTACAAAAATTTAAGAAAATGGGACCAAATCAAACTCATACAAGTCAATGATTTATAACTTACCATTTTCTTGGAATATGTATCACTTTGGCTATGTCTCTGTGACTGTCAATGCAAAGTATTTGTTTAAATGCTGAATTTATCAGTTCAAATGTCTCCCTCAAAAAATTTGGTCTAATAGTTTGATTTATTGTTTATATTTCCTCCTACTTATATGGTCTATTAAGCCCAAATTTGGGCGTCTATGGGCTATACCATTTATCTGCAATTTACAATTTTTCAGACATAAGGTCCTATATCAAACTCCGCACAATCAATGGCATCATTGTACGGCGTGCCACTTCCAACCTCCATCTTCATGTTCATAACCCTATTCTTTATCACGTCCACCGAATTCGATGTGACTGCTGTCATAAATCCCACCGCAAAGATCGTTGTTAGTTGTGTTCAAACCCATCAACCATCACCTCATTCTTTAAAATCGCCTCCTTTGTTTGATCAAACGAGTCCAACTATGACGCATTTACAATCATCGTCAATGAAGACCCACACCATAAGCTTGTTATACCTTGCTGTTGCGACATCTTCGTAATATCATCAATAACATTGTTATAGTTACGACATTAGGCAGGTAGCAATGCCTTAACTAAAGGAAATCAATTTTCTTCTGGTTATAGTGAACCTAACGACCCAAGGAGTGATATGGAGGTGCAACGATGTCATTCTACGAGCTATCCTGACGCTAAAGGTAAACTTTGTCTACGGTTTGTTTGTGTTCTTGGGTGGATTAGAGATGAATTTTGGTTTAATTCGGTGTTGTGTGGTGATTCCACTGTGGTCTTATGATGGCGCATGTGGTGCAGACACTAAAGCTGCTCTTTATCGCGAACTGTGGCATGCTTGTGCCGATCCTTTGGTAACCGTCCCTCTACAAAATGAACACGTCTTCTACTTCCCTCAAGGATATATTAAACAGGTCTGCTTTATATGATTTGTTTGATTATCATTTGATTAGTGTCAACCTTGTTAGAAGCTATTTGCACAAATTTGATTTGCGTGCTTATCGTCAAGTTTTCATTTTACTTATGAGCTTAATCGCTCGTTATTAATGTGTGGATCAGATGGAGGCGTCAACTAACCAACCAGCTGATAAGAAAATGCCAGTTTATAACCTTCCGTCAAGGATCCTATGTCGTGTCATCAATGTTATTTTGAAAGTACGTGATTAGTAGCTTTGACGTTTAAATTATTGGTCTCTACTTAAGGTTAATTGATTTCCAAGTTTGTTTTAGGTTTTGTGATTTCATTTTTTGCTTATTGTGTCATAATAAATTGTAGGCTGACCCATATACAGATGAGGTCTTTGTTGAAGTTACGTTACTCCCTGAGGCCAACGTAAGTACTCACTTGATTATGTTTTATGTTATATAATGCATGGTTGAGCATTCAGAGCCAAATCATTCTTATGATATAGTTATCTTATAATATCAGTAAGATGAGAATGCAGTGAAAAAGAAAGCTCCCCTATCTTCTCCATCGAAGTTTCATGTATGCTTATTTTGCAAGACTCTGAGCCCCTCAGATGCCAGTACTCACGGTGGACTTGTCATTCTTAAACAACATGGTAATGAGTGTTTGCCCCCATGGGTTAGTCAAATGCACCTTATGATAATTAGTAATTTTTTTTTGCAAATTAACAACTGGTTCTCAAGTAGAATTAGCTTTCTAATGTGTCACAGGATATGGCAAGCCAATATCTGGCACAGGAATTGGTTACCAAGGATTTACATGGAAACGAATGGAGGTCTTATCATACATTTCGGGATAATAAACCTTATTTTTGGGCTTGCCTTTTACATCGTTTGTGCATACGTTGCTAGACAAGATTCTCCATGGGTATACAATATTAGGTGCTTAATTCATATTCTTATGTTAATGTCAGGTCATCATAAAAGGCACATGCTTCAAGGTGGATGGAGTGTATTTGCAACTTATAAACAACTTGTTGCTGGTGATACCTTTATATTTCTAAGGTTGGTGGTTCTTGCCATACTGTTTCTACTCATCAACTATTTTAATTGTTACCTACACGTCACTAATATTTTAATTTACGATTGACTTTTAGAGGTGAGAATGGAGCACTTAAAGTTGGCGTCAGAAAATTGAAGCAGCAGCAGGGTAATGTACCGCCATCTGTCATATTCAGTCACAGTATGTATATTGGTGTGCTTGCCACAGCATGACAGGCTATATCGACAAAAACGATGTTTACAATATACTACAAGCCTAGGTATCTTGTTAAATTGCTATTTTAGCTTCCTCAGATGGTTAACAATTTGAGCTAGAGTTTGTGAGTCTGTTATCTAAAGTTGAATTGCAAGCTCACCCCTGTGCCTAACAAATATTCACTATTGTAGAGGCTTCTTGTTGATGTTTTTAATGTTCCTCTTCCGGTTTTGTGGCACAGGACAAGCCCTGCTAACATCATAGTTCCATTTGACCAGTACATGGAATCCATGAAGATTAATTATTTTATAGGTATGAAGTTCCAAATGAGATTTAAAGGTGATGAAACTCCAGAACAGAGGTACTGATTACTTCTCCTAAAGGAATTATAAATTGTTTATAAATAAACGCTCATAAAATGTCGTATTAGCAAATTTTTTTCAATGTTAAAGATTTAATGGCACTGTTGTCGGAATTGAAGATGCTAATTCCAATATGTGGCAAGATTCCAAATGGAGATGCCTAAAGGTAGTACTAAATGATTTGCTACATTACATTTATCATAGCAGCTAAAATGTCATTTTACTTCCTTTTGCATTTAGGTTTGTTGGGATGAAACAAGCCGTATACCTCATCCAAAGAGGGTTTCACCTTGGGAAATAGAACCTATGGTTGCTCCTTCTCCACTAAATACCCTTCTAATGCCCATGCCAAAGAGACCCCGAGTAAGCATGGTGCCTTCATCTGCCGACTCCTTTGTTCGACCTACAGAAGGTAATGGTCGGCTTTTCCCTGCAAGTTTCAAGTCCATCAAGTAGGCTAAGTTTTCTTAACTTAAACTTTAGGTTCGGCTATGAATTAATTTCAACAGATATGCTGTCAGGCTTTGAAGCAAGCTCGAATTCCTCCAATGGATTTTGTGCACCACTGATAGATCAAACAATAGCAACTGCTAATCCAACAACAACACATGTACTACATCAAGATGAAAAGTTTAATTTGCTTACCAACCAACCGTCGTTAATGTCTACAAACTTATCACTTAAGTTGGTAGAATCGAATCAAGATTTATCAACAAACCGCGGGGATGTAAATGGTCAATGGCAGAGTAATACTAAATGCAGTGTACTAAGTGAATATCCATCACTTTCTAGCATTAGAGTTGATATATTGAATGGAAATGGGTTGATAACTCACTCATCATCATCTCATTTTGAGAATCCCGATCATTCAAGAGATTCAACAAAGAAGCCATCACTAGTGCAAGGGCATGAAAATGGAAAATCTATTGATAGAAGATACCAACTCTTTGGCATTTCTCTCATATAGACGCAACTTCAGTGAAATATCAACCATTTTATAAAGCTTTCCTAATGGAATAACATGTGTTTCACTTTCCTATGAATGATGGCTTATCTTTCTTTCTTGTCATGCCAGGAAGTTGAAAGTACCCTTCATCCCTCTTTCACAACATTATATCATTTCGATGCTTAAAAATTTCAACGAAGAAAAAGAAACCAAACTACACAAAAGTAACAATAACTTAACTACGTTGCACCGAAATCTGCAAGGTTATATTTGATTATTTGTCATGTTATATGAACATTTTCATCAAAAATTAAGCAATTAAAAATGACACAAGGATACAAATTTTCAAAATAAAATTAAAAAACACATATATCTTAAAAGAATTCAGTGTTTATAATCTATTTTCTTCAATTCAACCCTTTGACGATTAATGACTCTATAATTTTAGATATAACATCGTAATTATGAAAAAAGTGGGTATAATTAGAATATAAAATAGAATTACTTACTATGCGAATTAAGCTTTACTTACATGAACTTCTATATATAGTTGGCAATATACACTATTAATTTGCTGCAGTTGAAGCTAAGAAAAAAATAGAAAAGTACAACATCTTCAAACAAAAATTCGTATGATAATACAATTGCCCACAATGATATAAATATGATGTCTTCAACAGTTGGGCTGAATAATTAAGAGAAGGCGAGATTATAACTCTTTCTTTTTTTCAATTATTAGTTGCGTTGATGTATAAAAATATGTGATCTGATGTGAGTATTCGTATTCGTTAGTCTTTAAACTTTTGGTTAGTCTTTAAACTTTTGGTTCACTGAGTTTTTCCCTGATATTAGCTTGCAAACAATTTCGTAATTAGTGGATATGACGTCAAATTGACAACTTGACTTCTCATATTTTGTTCCATATCACTGAATAATTGACACAATTATTCTCAGGTAAATACAAACCATAAGTGATTGATGAAACCACTATAGGTCATTCTTTCGTCCTTTGAAATTATTCTTATACAGACAAAAAAAAGTTGCTCCGCATACTTCGAAATTATTATGCATTTTAAGGCTATTGTGAAGAATTCGTATAAATTACCTTGCCTTTTCCTCAATAATAAAAGCAACGAATGATCCAAAATACTATTACTCAAAAACCTTTGAACACTAAGATTCCATTTCTTTTCGTAAAAATGAATCATTGTAATTGCTTAACACAGTACATTGAATATATTATTTATGTCCAAGAATTAATTCTTCAATATCAAAATGTTCAATGAATGTCTGTATCTTAAACGCTTTGGAATAAAGATGAGATGTTGATTTAACCTTAGAACATTGTCCATTTGTGATACAAAGACACCAGGTACTCCGTGGACATCGAAAGTGTAGTAAGAACTGAGGAATTTAGATTTGTAAGCATTATCTACCTTTGAATGTTTTTCATTAAATTGAATTGATAATTATCGCCATATGTGAATGAAACAAAAACTTGAAATAAATTTGCTTTTGATAAAGTTTTAAAAACTTACAAAAAACTTGAAATAAATTTGTGTTTGATAAATGTTTAAAAAGCTTAAGTCGAATTCTTGAAGTTAAAAACTTTATTTGAAACTCAAATTTTTTCAAATTTAAATTTGAACTGAATTTTAAATTAGAAAACTCAATATATCTTTTCAATAAAATTTAATTTGACATTCAAATATTGAAATTAAGCTTAATTCAATAAACTAAAATTTTACTTTCATGCTTTATATAACCAATTAACCACTATCTAAATTTTATTTCTCGACGAAACTTGAATTAGGCGATAATGAGGACGATCATGATAAAAATTTCAACTTTAACCATAATATTACCTTTACATAAAACAATCAGGCAGATCTTATACTGTTCTATGCGTAAGCTGCTTCTACCATAACAAATTAAGAAAAGTTTTTCCCAAAATATTAATGTTTTACTATATTTAAAACAACTTTTACGTTTTATACCCATCCTATAAATATTATCGATTAATCTTTCTTTTGAACAAAATTATTATGCTAATATAAAACACAACCACGATTAATAAATATATTATGTACCTATTACAAAATTGAAACTTCAATATAACAATTCTATTTTTCCCCTTAAATTATTTTATTATAATATATTGATTAATATAATAATCTTGAAATTTAAACTAAGTGGGCATATTAGTTCAGATGACGACTGCGCATTTGCGCAGTCTATGTCTGCTAGTGCTCTATAAGCACATGATTGGGTCTAGGGCTTTTCGTTGGCGTAACACAGAGCTTTCTCTACACAGGAACTGAAAATGGTGAAAGGCCGCCAAGGAGAGCGTGTCAGGTTCAATTCTATTTTCCTTCTCACTTTTCTCTTTGTAAAACTCTGATTCTTCTGATAAAAGAACTCTGGGTTCATTTTGGTTGATTTCATTTTTCTCTCTGCAGGCTCTACGTCAGAGGAACTGTTCTAGGATACAAGAGGTAGATTGAAAGATTGAATATTTACTTCGGTTTTCAATTCAATTAAGTGTTTGCTCGTTTGTTTTGAGAGTTTCGTGATTTGGGTTTGTTTGGATTGTTAGGTCCAAGTCGAATCAGTATCCAAACACGTCGTTGATACAGATCGAGGGGGTTAACACCAAAGAGGAGGTGGCTTGGTACTGTGGTAAGCGAATGGCGTATATTTATAAGGCTAAGGTGAAGAAGAATGGTACCCACTATCGCTGCATTTGGGGTAAAGTCACTAGGCCTCATGGTAACAGTGGTGTTGTTCGTGCCAAGTTCAAGTCTAATCTACCTCCAAAATCCATGGTAACCTGGTTAATCTTATTCTCTTTGATTTGAATGTGGTTTCTATTCTTAATGTTCTGATTGGGGTTTGTTTATTTTTGCTACAGGGAGCTAAAGTTAGAGTCTTTATGTATCCCAGCAACATTTAAGGTATAATTAAGGGGTTTTTTTTTCCTTTAGTTGCTTATTTAAGTTAGGGTATTATGTGTGATGTTAGATATGCGTGTCTCTTGGTGTTCATTATTATGACATGAAGAATTGGACTAGGTTTGAGCAACAGAAACTTGAAGCTAATCTAATCTGTCGTTGTTGTCATTATGTCGTAGTGATTAAGCTAGATATGATACTGTGGGCTTTTGGTGAACGGCATATACTTGTTCAAAACCTGCTCAAGAATTTCCTTCCTGGTGTTTGCTTGCCAATTTGCTACTAGGAACTTGTTTTCTTTCTGATTCTTAAGATTGACTAATGATTAGGGATGGGAAATTGGCTTGCCTTCCTCCTTGATCCTGTTTGATTGGGTTTGGCTTGTATACTCATGCATAATCAAGCTTGTCCTCGTATATTTAGGACGTGTTGGACTTGGTTTTCACAATCTTTTGAGCCTGATCAATCAAGGCGAATTAGTCTCGCCCAGACATACTACGAAGTCAATGGGTCAAATCAAGCTTGACCAGACTAAGGCTTGAACCTGAGCCCGGCCTGTTGCCAACACTTGCATATACTTGTTAACAGGGCACCAAGGCATTGTGAAAACACATAACATTTGTTCCTATGTTGCTTCATTTGTTTGATCCTTGCGGTTGAATCTGATTGTGCACTTAGGCTTCCTAGTTAAATTCCATAATTCTTGTAAGATACACCTTCTTTCTAAGCTCAACATTTTTCTATATTCTTTTGCAGTGGGATGGCTCTTGGTCAACTCGTGGTACTGATGCTGATGTTCGATTTGGGGATGAGAAATTGCAATCTTAACTCAGGAGGAGTCAAGGGTTTAGATTTTGTACTGAGGAATTTTATAGGGATTTTAGCACCACCTGTAAGAACATTTATGGCATATCCTGAAATTTGGATTTTGAAATTTTTGACTGTCTCGTGTATATTGTGCATTATAAGCTTGCTCTGGATTTGAAAACAATTTTAGCTTCTCCACTTACCCTTGTTCGGTTTAGTATTTGCACAATGTGGTTTCCATTGTCCCGAGTACTGTTAACATGTCTTGCTTCCTTTCCTGCATTGACCACTGTATCTGAACATGTTCGGATGTGGCTTTCTTCCTGCTATAGTCAACGTGCTTGTCTTCATTATCCACTTATCCACTTGAGCGTGTTAGATAAACTGGCAATGGCCCTTGGCCCTTGGCCCTTGGGAGGAGTTGTGTGCCCACTGGGGCGATGTTCGAATATCAGTTTGCCTCTTGATGCATTCAGTTGGAACCCCGTAAAAATGTCGGTACTGGTGATGACGAGCTCAGGGAACTGGAGGAGCAACCTGAAAACAGCCAACCCAAGGAGTTGGATGAGTGGCTTGGCAACGATGAGCGGAAGCAACCTGGTAATGACGAGCTCAACAACTGCAGTGACCTGGTAAGGAGGAGCTCAGGAACCGGAGGAGGAATTAATGACTAGGGGAGAAGAGCCGATTTGACATGTTTGTTAAAATTCTTGTAATGTTAGATTTGAAGTGAATATTTGATCCCTTTTTCAACGAAAAAGAGATCAACTCTTGCATGCATAACACGATTTGCCTTCCTGCAAGTTTGGGACTTGCCTAAATTATACAATACGTTACATGGGACATTGTCTACAAGACCCAAAACTATAATCATGACGTATACCAGAAGAAGAGGGTTTTTTTGATTCCAGCAAATGCTACAACATCAATTGAACAACGATTTCAATTTTCAACGAAACAATGCAAGTCGGTACAGTCAGAGGTTGATGTGTGTCAAACTGGACCTATACATTAGATTTATGTTCTATTAACTCTTGTGTAAGTCAGATTTAATGAAACACCATATTAATATTATAACCGACAACTTATCCCCGTGAGTAGGCGTAGGCGATGTTGGAGGAACATGTGGAGCAAAAATAGACAAGGTACTGAAAGCAGATCTAGAGATCTACCATCAAAGAAACCTCCACGGAAGAAAGTAAAAGAGAGAGAGAGCAGACAAAGGCGATTCATTTTCACTTGGATCATAAGGATTACATTGAAATGAATTAAGCCCAGTTTCGAATTTTCACTCAACTACCAGTAGACCTATATGTTTATTAAGCGTAGCTATCCCTATTGTCTTCCTGTAAATCTTTTCTGTAATGCCACTGTTTTAACAGTTATCTAAAATGCCAAGAAATTTGAGAACCGAATGCAGAATCCAGTATTTGGATTTTCGATTGAATGCATTTTGAGTTCCCGGTCATCGGAGCCAGTGAAAAGAGTCGAATCGCAGGAAGTGAGATTTATCGAATTGGAAGACTACGCTCAAAGAAGCTAAAGAGAAGAAGCAAGGCATTGAACAGAAGCTACAGGTAGGGTACTCGAAGTTTACACCAAAGTTGGGATTTTTTTTAAGAAAAACTATCTTGACTTTTTTTCACTGCAAGGTGCAAGCTTGTTTCTTTCGAGTATCTGATACGTTACATCAAACATGGTGAAGCCCAAAGTCTGAACTGAAAAGTGTAAACTATAAAAATGGTGGCTTTATCGAGGCTAAACTATAAAAATGGTGGCTTTATTGTGGGTTTTGCAGATCATGCAGAGACTAAAATATTGTGTAGGACCTTGTTGGACTTGGGACATAGCGTCATTTTGGACATATTATTGGATTTCAACCAAATGCTTAAACATCTAGTGAACGATAATTTCAACAAAACAGTGCCAAGTGGGGTACAAGGTAATCAATATGATTCCATGTTGATCCATTTATAGTGAAGCAAAGCACTTAATAAGGGGAAAAATGGTGTGTACGCCAGGTAAAGATCGATGGTGCTAAGTTTTGAGTGCTTTGGAGTTGTTAGATCACAAAAGGGCTCTTCACTGAAGGCCTCACCAACCACACACACTGACCACGCGTCCACACTTATGCCCTTCTCAGTTTCATACTTCACACGCACTGCCTCATTGCAATCCCGTGCCGGTGCTGTCACTAAACTAAATGGAATAAATTATGGTGTCAAAACTGGAACACAACATTGTCTTACATAAAATTCTGTTGACTAAAGCGCCCTACTTCACTTCTCAGTTCCAAGTGTTCTAATGTTTGTGTTGTGTCTATATAAATGACCATTTCATGTCCATGTTTCATTGGTCCCCGTGATCAGGAATCGATTTTCAGGTAGTTCCTACATTATTCCTCTCTTCTATCTCTCTTTGTGTCTTTGTCAATGTGTGTCTATATGAACTGGATTTATCTTGTGAGTTCTCGAAGTGACTTGGAAATTCCTTGTCATGGATCTCTCTTGGCATTCACTAGATTTTAGTTTCGTTTATTGGTATTCTCTTAACGGGGTGTATGAATATGTTCGAAAGATATGTTCTTGTCTCACTCGCTTGCTTGCTAGTTTGTTCATTTATGGGGAATGAGATAACAATTTACCATCAGATCAAGCGATTGCATTTGCTACTTCCATTATATTAACAGTTTTTACTCGTAAGATGAACGTAAGCTTCAGATTTTCCTGCATTACCGCAGCACAATCTCAGAATTCTCTGATTTTGTTTCAGTTCTAACACAGCAGATTGGTCAACCAATAATAATTTTCCTGCGTGCTTCAACTCTGAAGAATGTGTTCATAAAACTTTTCTTTTCTTGAAGGATTAGAGAAAAGAAAATGGACTTCCGTTCTGGTTCATATGGCTGGATGCAGAGGTTACGTGCGTCTAGTTGGCTCTTCCTGCTTCTACTCTTAATGCAGAAGTTTGAAAGAACAGTATCAGCTTCAAGTTACTCGATAGGCCTTGGGAGCTATGACATAACAGGACCAGCTGCAGATGTTAATATGATGGGATATGCAAACGCTGATCAGGTGGCATCTGGAGTTCATTTCAGGCTGCGAGCTCGTTCCTTTATAGTGGCTGAACCTCAGGGGAACAGAGTAGTATATGTGAATCTCGATGCTTGCATGGCCTCCCAGCTCGTTACAGTTAAAGTACTGGAGAGACTGAAAGCAAGGTAGATACCAGATAACTTCCGCTGCTTTGGATTCAAGATGCACAAGTACAAAATTTAGATTGCTAGAAACAAACAGAATCATCCATAAATGTCTGATAATCACTTTCTGTATATTTTTCAATAGGATTTATTCTTTTTGAGTCTAATTTGTAGTTGTTATAAATCACAATTTAAATAGTACAGGATTAGAGAATCTTTTACTTGCTCTAATTCACTTCACTTTTACATTTGATCTTTTGTTGTTGTCTCTGTGGATCATCTACTTGACGGTTTTGTGCTCTCACAAGGTATGGGGAGCTTTACACGGAGCAGAATGTTGCCATAAGTGGCATACACACCCATGCTGGGCCTGGAGGCTATCTCCAATATGTTGTGTATATTGTAACTTCTCTTGGATTTGTTCGCCAGTCATTTGATGCCATTGTTGATGGTATCGAGCAAAGCATCATACAGGCTCATGCAAATCTTCGACCAGGATCCATTTTTGTGAACAAAGGTTCGGAAATAATTGAAATTTATTTTCCTAAGTTGTTACATTGTATCATCAATATACCTTTTTTTGCTACAGTTTGGTTGGTTTGTTTCCCTGGCTTAGTTAAGATAAATCTAACAAGATTTCATGACTTTGTGTCTATGTTACTGTTAAATTAGTTTTTCTTTAACTATGGTTTTGCAGGAGAGCTTTTAGATGCTGGTGTCAACCGCAGTCCAAGTGCTTATCTCAACAATCCCGTGGACGAGCGGAGCAAGTATAAGTACGATGTTGACAAAGAAATGACCCTCGTTAAGTTTGTAGATGATGAATGGGGATCTGTAGGTTCCTTTAACTGGTTTGCGACTCATGGAACTTCTATGAGTCGCACAAACTCATTGATAAGTGGTGATAACAAAGGAGCTGCTGCAAGATTCACGGAGGATTTCTTCAATAACCCAGCCGGTGGTAAATCCTCATCCTTGAAGGTTAATGAGAATAGTAAGTGAACTTTTTCTCTTCTCTGGAATCCAACGTATAGTGTAGCTGGTTCAAATTTGTATATAATCCTACCATTTTATGCCTAGTATCAACTCAGATTCATGCATGTGATCCAAACCCCAATTATACACATAAAAGAGAGAGAAAGTCTGCAAATTTCTGATGATTGGTCTATTTGAAACAGGTGACAAGTTGATGGAACTTGCTGCTTCATTTAGGTCTTTAAAAGGACAACCTGTGTCTAGGTTATGGAGTACTACAAAACGTGTCAGAAATGCCACGAGGAAAGCTAACACCGACAGGCCTCGATTTGTTTCAGCTTTCTGTCAATCAAACTGTGGTGATGTAAGTCCAAATATTCTCGGTGCATTTTGCACAGACACAGGACTTCCTTGTGATTTCAATCACAGTACCTGCAATGGGAAGAACGAACTTTGCTATGGACGGGGACCAGGGTATGCATTGTCTTGATCTCTTTTTGAAATCGAACTTGGTTAATTAGTTTTCCTAATCAATGCTGTAATTTGTACTTAATAGGACAAAATGCTTTGCATGTCCATTTTTCAGGTATCCTGATGAATTTGAGAGTACGAGAATAATTGGAGAGAAGCAATACAGGAAAGCTGTTGAACTATTCAACAAAGCATCTGAGCAGCTGAAGGGGAAGGTTGGATACAAGCATGCTTATGTGGATTTCTCAAACATTGAGGTCTCGCTAAATAACAAGGTAGTTAAAACGTGTCCTGCTGCTATGGGCTTTGCTTTTGCTGCAGGGACAACTGATGGCCCTGGAGCTTTCGATTTCAAGCAAGGAGATAAGCAGGCAAGTTATGGTTCTATCGTATGTCTTTTGTTTCATGAATTGGGGCTTCCTCAATTTTGTGATCATTGTCTGTGGAATCTTTGCAGGGTAATGCTTTCTGGAAATTGATTAGGAACTTCCTTAGAACACCAAGCCAAGAACAAACAAATTGTCAGCAACCCAAACCTATTCTGCTTGATACTGGTGAAATGAAGCTACCATATGACTGGGCGGTGAGTATGACATTTTATGAAGAAGTAGTGATAACGCTAAAAATTTGGTAAAAAAGTTGGAGGAACACTGAGACTTGTTCTAGGTTAAGCACAAAAAGAGTACAGTAGAGGATAAAATTAAGAGAATGATCGACAAATGTGCTTTATGTGGTGAATTGCAGAACTTAGAACATGCTTTCCTTTCACATAATAATTTTTTTTTAATCCTCAGAGATGTCTATTCAGCCTTGAACCCCAGAAAACGAATTGATGTTTTCCTAACCAGTGAATGTTCCATGCAGCCCTCAATTCTTCCTGTTCAAATCTTGCGAATCGGGCAACTTGTCATCCTTAACGTACCTGGAGGTGAAAAAAATCCTTTCCTTTTGTATTTTTTATGTATATATACTATAATCTCTTCAGAACATACACATTTTAGCAAATGGCAATCAATTAGATGTGAATAACGATACCTCGTTGCTCTGCTACAGAAAGTGTTTCACTACTCCATTGCAGACGCTCACTATACAGTCTTGTTCAGCATTTCATTTTTTCCCTGGGCATGTCCAATTTACGGCAACCCTCTTTCCTGCAGAATTTACTACCATGGCTGGTAGGCGTCTCCGAGATGCTGTCAAGGCATTGCTTACTTCTGGAGGTAGCAAAGAATTCAACAACAATGTGCACATTGTCATTTCTGGACTGACTAATACCTATTCACAATATGTGACCACATTTGAGGAGTACCAAGTTCAGAGATACGAGGTCTGGATCATTAACTCTCATTTTCCTTTTTCAACCATTATGTGCACCTCTAATTTTCTAGCATAGCATTAGATGAAGCAGTGGCACATTCATATTCATAAAGTATCATTCTGTCACTGATATATCTATGGTAATGATTGTCAGGGAGCGTCCACTCTTTACGGACCTCACACACTTAGCGCCTATATTCAGGAGTTCAAGAAACTAGCTGCAGCTCTTCTCAGCGGACAGCCGGTGAATGCTGGTCCGCAGCCCCCAGACCTCCTTGATAAGCAAATCAGTTTATTAGCACCTGTAGTGGTGGACGCTACTCCTCTTGGTGTCGATTTTGGAGACGTTAAAGAAGATGTGCCTTCAAATTCAACATTCAAAAGGGGAGACGTGGTTTCTGTTACGTTCTGGTCTGCTTGTCCGAGGAATGATCTGATGACTGAGGGCACGTTTGCACTGGTTGAGATTCTCCGAGCCAAAACGACCTGGGATTCAGCCTACGACGATGATGATTTCTGCCTGCGGTTTAAGTGGTCAAGGCCTGCAAAACTTAGTCCTCGGAGCTTTGCAACCATTGAATGGAGGATCCCACGGTCTGCAGTTCCTGGAATATACAGAGTAAGACATTTCGGTGCTGCAAAGGCAATTACTGGATCTATCAGCCATTTTTCAGGCGCTTCCAGTGCCTTTGTTGTGGTATAGCCCTACAGAGGTTAAACACTAAACTACTTTATTGTGTTAATTTAATCATATGCCATTCTAGTCTGGATCCAGCAAAGACATGCATTTGGAATTGTGTCACAGTGTTGAGGAAATAAAATATAATCAAGGATGGAAAGATATTTGACTGCAAACAGAAGCTGAAACTGCAGATTTGTATCAGAAACTGTTAGTTGATACACAATGATCATTCTTTCATGACTATACGAGACAATGCCCTCTAACTCTCTACTTCATGTGCGTTGACCCCCGATCTGCAAGCAGACGAAGACATTAGTATTGCATTGTCTTTAGTCCTTACCTAGTACAACATCAAAAAAGTTCAGATTCTTACTGTAGAAACTGTTGGATTACGATGAATTCTCAATTTCAAAGATGCACACAAGTTGTTGGTAGATAAATTAAAGACCATCTTTTGCAATATTATTATGGAGATTGCCAGATTTCTGAAACACAATAAAAAGATGCACCTTTGAAAAAACTCAAACTTTCTTTCATCAATAGTTTCTCTGCAGTTTTAGTGGTGACAGAAAATTGCTGAGCTTCCGAGGGAGGGTTGAGTACTGTCTGTCTCATTCTCTTCTACCATTGATGTCTGTACTTCGTCTTCACTGATCATCGTTGAATTGAGAAACCCCAAAACACAAGTTTTGAGTTTGAAACTGAAAGCAAATCGCAGAAGAAAGAATTTCAAGGGAAACAATTTTAGCAAATTTAGGTAGGGGTTTCGATCATTGAACTCAAACTCTCTTTCCATTCCATTCCATCCCTCTCGCCAAAATCCAAACCAGTAGCAAATTCCGCCGTCTTCCCGCTGTCGTTGTCGGAAATGGAAACGCCCGAATTAAGTCCCGGATACCCGATTTGCCCCTACTTGATCCGACTTGCCCCGATTTTCACCCGACCCGTTACCAGCTCTTCTCTAGTAACGAAGAACACAAACAATGCAACTTTCCGTCGATCTATCCAACAAGTTGGGCCCAAACTATGAAACCAAACGAAAACATATTAGAAGCCCATTCAACAAGATCCGATCCAAGTTGGTCCAATTTGACCCGGACCAATCCGGACCAACCCGACTTGGGCCCAGCCGCACTCGACCCGAATTATTCATCTCTCCCCTGTTCGATGCCACGTGGCAGGCGGCTTATTACATTCTTTTCTTCTTCTTCTATTTCTCTGCCACCGAACACTCGTATCATTTATATAACCTCAAAGCCCCCAAGAATCATGGCTTTCTAGGGTTTTCAATGTCTTCGTTCTTCAATTGCGTATACAGATAGTGGAATTGATCTGTGAGGTTTAGGAGGTAGTGGTGGTGAGAGTGTTAAATGGAGGGAGTGAGCAATGGAGGGATGTTGTACCACGAAGTGCAAGAAGGGAAGTTGTGTGCGTTGCATTGCGTGAACGCGGTGTTACAAGGCCCTTTCTTCTCCGAAGTCGACTTGGCGGCGCTTGCGACGGATCTCGACCACAAGGAGCGTCAGGTCATGCAGCAGTTCGGCGACTTCCTATCCTTCGAGTCTCACAATGTTTCGTTAGGCGGTGATTTTAGTATTCAGGTCACTTTATTACCACTCATCGTTTTCCTTTTTTCCTTTTTTGTTTTGAAGTTGCATTCTTCGAATTACTTGTTTGTTTGGGTAGATAAAGTGATCAATTGATTAGTGAAGAAAGGGAATTGATTGCTGTTTTGATTGGTTAAACTGGTTTAAGTTACTTTTTGGAAGTAGGTGTGTATTGGTCATGGATGAATATGTTCGTAGAAGATTCTTGGTGCTTGGGGAAATGGGAGTGAATTGTTTTAGTTCTTTGCCTGCGGTATAGGGTAAAGTGTTGAACTTTGGAGTTGAAAGGTATTTGCTTTACGTTGAAGTGAGCGGTTAGGGTTTTTAACTAAATGATGACTCTTGGTATCAACATGTTGTTATTTTTATTTGTTTTCTCTTTTGATAGACCAGGCATTATGAGGACTGCTCAGAGATGTACAGTACATGTGCAGTACATTTGAGCTTACATTTTGTGCACAGTCTTTTTTCAATTATGGAAGTATGAGTCGTGGCAAAGAAATGATGGAAAGATAAATAGGATGGGACTGTGATCCCTAATCCTTTTCTCAGTGAAATTTATTTGGGATGTTCTCATTCTTGTCGTGCATGCACCCGATGCCGATAGCAGAACCTTACACACTTATGACCCTGGCTCCAAGTTCTCAAAGTGGTTGATCTTAGCGTGCTAGCCGCTGCTTTGTTTCGTATAGTGAGAACGCTTTCTATTTCTTAGCCTTCCAAAGGCTCTCGAATTCTAGTCATGTTTATGGAAAGGGGGATCATTTTTCCAGTATTTTAGTTGGTGATCAGCTTGTTATGCTTCTTGATGGACATTAAACCATAACTTAGAATTTGTAATAGTCTTATGATAGACAGAGAGTGATTTGTCCATATGAGGAAAATGGTATTTTATACATGTTTGCCAACATAGCACGTGGGCACAAGTTACTACTGGTGTTGGTTATTCCTTTTCTGCTTTTTGGAGCATTTTAAAGGACAAACATAACAGAATTGTCTACCTTGGGTTTGTATTGGACCCTTTTGCATTTAGATCCTAAGTAAAATGTTCATGAAGTTTGCTTTGAAGATGGTAATGATGCGATCAGGAATGGAAGTTTTGATTTGTTGTTATCCTATCCCCCATTCACTATGTTATGTTGGATTTTCATTTTTACTTTCCATAAACATGTCATAATTCTTAATACTAACTTTTATGGTGGACAGACCTTTTAGATTAACCGGAACATTCCTTTTAAATCATAAGTGTATGTTGCATTGGCACTACCCGATGGGATTATCTGGATATCTTAATCGATGCTAGCTTTGTTAGGTGGTTTGCTGAACTGTTTTTTTTCCCACTATTATAGGTATTTTGTATGGTCTCTGTAGCCGCCACTTCCATATATAGTTAGCCAGGGTAGGAATTAAGTAGGTTAGACAAACGCAAACTACCGTTTAGAGGAGGATCGCATAAAGTAACTTCGAACCACCTAATTTAAGTGGTCCAACTTGTTTATGAGCAAACAGACAAGTCAGTTGGTTTTCATTTATTTGGAATACGAAGGTAGCTCCATAGTAGCTAGTTGTAAGACCCAGAAAGAAGTTTTTGTTGGCCTCTTATTAATGTGGGATGCTAACAACTCATTTGCTGTATTAATTGGATATAGAGATTTCATAATTTAATTATTAAAATTATGGATGAAAAGGAGGGTTAAACATGGAAGCATTTCAATACGTACCAAAACCACGAGTGCTATAAGAGGCATGAATCTCTTTTTCCCTCAGAGAATTTATTGCAACAACTTGGACTAATTTACATGGACATAGCTCTTTATCATTAGACTTGTAATTATTCAATGCATTACACTTGAGAAAGGGACCATGGTTTCCCATTATTTGCAAGAAACAGATGGTCTGAAGCGTAAAGACCCCACACTTTGTTTCCTTTTTCCTTCTAGTTATACGAGGAATGCTATGACTCGGTACCAATAGTGTGACCATTACGTGGTGTGACATTATAGAGCGATATGTTCTGTGGCTTTCATCCATGGCAACTTTCCTTGAAGCACTTTATGTAAACAAAGCATCATGTAAACAAAATTGGATTTGAAAATCTTATTCTCTTGTTTCACTATTTTTAATTTCATTGTCGAAATTAACTAGGTGAGGGCTTCCAAGATAAAGTGATAAAGGAATGCAAACTAATGTTGTAAAATCTACTTGCAGTAATTCTAGATATTATTAGTTAAATTGCGATCTATTTGGTTGGAGCTAATGAAGCCTTTCAAAGTTGATGTTGTGAGAAAATAATTCCTGCAGGTTTTGCAAAAGGCTTTAGAAGTGTGGGATTTGCAAATCATTCCTTTCAACAGTCCAGTGGCTGAGTCTGCACATGTTGACCCTGATCTGGAGAATGCTTTTATTTGTCACTTGCATGACCATTGGTTCTGTATCCGAAAAGTGAATGCGGAATGGTACAATTTTGACAGTTTTTATGTGGCCCCCCAAAATCTTTCGAAGTTCTATTTGGCAGCTTATCTCGACTCTCTGAGGGGCTCTGGCTGGAGCATTTTCCTGGTGAGAGGGAACTTCCCAAAAGAGTTTCCCATTTTATCATCTGAAGCTTCTAATGGCTATGGACAATGGCTGTCTCCAGAAGATGCTGAGAGGATCACAAAAGCCTGCAACTCAATGAATGCTCTTCAAAAAGGTGGTTCTGCTCAGCAGGATTCTGTTGCATATCAGGAAGCTTTATCAGAAATAGAAGACCGGCATTTGCAAGCTGCAATAGCTGCCAGCAAAGAGGGTTCTTTCACACCAGAGGCTACTGCTGAACCTATTACTCCTTCAGCAGCCTGTAACTCAATGCCCGTTCTTGATGGTTCTACCCAGCAGGATTCTGTTAAATACCAAGAAGTTTCTTCAGACATAGAAGATCAGGATTTGAGAGTTGCAATAGCTGTCAGCAAAGAGGGTTTTTCCCTGCCAGAGGCTGCAGCTGAACCTGATACTCCTTCAATAGCCTGCAACTCAATGACTGCTCTTGACACAGATGGTTCTACTCAGCAGGATTCTGTTTCATATAAAGAAGTTCCTCCAGACACGGAAGATCAGGATTTGAAAACTGCAATGGCTACCAGCAAAGAGTGTTCTTCCCCATCAGAGGCTGCTACTGAATCTACTGCCCCTTCAAAAGGCGGAGTTACCTTAACAAAAAACTGAATAGAAAGAGATAAATTTAAATTCATATTTTCAAGTGACAATGGTTCATTGCAGGTAGGATGTCTTGAGCATACTTCTGAGGTTGTTAAACCCTGCGACAATGTACATTCGTTATACATTTTGTTTTAAGTTACTAAATTTTTTCTAAATGATAAACTAATACAGTTATACAGATGTCTTTTTTAAGATAACATCAGCATTTCTTCCAGGTACTCTGTCAATTGATGTATCTAAGGAAGTACTGAACTCTTGCTTAAGTTAAATGTTCGGAACCAATTTGTTATTTATGCTTGCCGGTCATTTAGCTATGATGGGGAGGTAAAAGGGAAGTTGAGGTTAAGATCATAGATTGATTGTCAGTCTTGTGCAAATACTTGAAATGTGTTGCTGATCTACATTGGGAACACACTAGATCTGTTATCCCCCCTCGAGATTTTGCGGCATTTGTACGTGCAGTTTGACATTGTGTTAAAAGAGTTCGAAACTGGATTCTCAAAAAGCAGAAACTGAGCCGATTGCTTTGTATAGTTTCCTCACCATCAGGAACTTGTCTTTGCAAAGGTGATACAATTTTTGCCATGACAGAGTTTGCTTCCTACTTCCTACTTCCTAATCCCTTTCTATTTTCTTTTTTTCTTTTTACTGTTCTCTTTCTTATATCCTTATCTTTTACTACAGAAATCTATAGAAGTTTCTGACTTAAAACTAGCTGGAGTTCAGGTAAAATTTGAGATTCTTTAATATGGTTCCATATCAATTAGTTTCCAAGCTACTTGCAAAATGCAGTGAAGTTCGATTGCTTACATAGGAGGATAGGACTACCTTCTTCACTTGCTCATCAGCCAAATTTGGGAGCTAACAAGCACAACAGCACATGTCCTGAATTTATTTATGTAATTGCTTTCTAACAAAAAAGGAAATTTTATAAAAAGAGGAAAAGTAGATTTGAGCAGGAAGCTTGAACCGGTAGTAAATCTAATCCTGGCCGCTTCCGAAACTGTCACGATTATCATGTTGCCATCCAAAACCCTGTGCATCATGATCCATATCATCTGAATAATATTTAGCTCGCCTGGATTGCGACGGGTGAGGGAAGGGAGGCGGTGGTGGTGGTGCTGGATGTGAAAAAGGCTGTGGTGCTAATATAGCTTTGCCATCCCTGAGATCCACTCGGTTGCCACCATGCATGACTTCCATAACCTTGTTGCCAGAGGATGCGTGAGGAGGAATCATTGGTTGAACTCCTGGATTCCTTCCATAATCTCCTTGATAAAATGCAACATTTCCTTGATAATCTGTCAAGTTACCAAACCCATCTGGACCTCCTGGTGTTGGTCCACTTTTCCATGGCTGAGGATAATTTGGCATAAAATTTGCACCTGGTGCTGGACCGGGTGGAAATCCTAATAAAGACCCCTGTTCTGGTCCAATTTCCTGACCTGAATCTGGCCTAGCCATTGTGCCCATATCATAGGGAGCAGCACCGTGGAACGGCTGAGCTCCTTCGAGTTGAAAAGGAGGAACAGGGAATTGAGGAGTCATCAAAGGATTAGAAGTCATAGGCAAAATAAAGTTGGGCGGTTGCATAGCTTGCATGGGAGGGTATTCAGGTATTGAAGACTCCGACAAAACTCCTCGTTGCTTGTCTGAAAACTGGGTAGACTCTGCTTGCAGGGGAATCTGTTGAAAATTATTTGGGAGGCCTGGGTTGTCCATGCCTATGGGGCGAGCAACGTCACCATAGGGCTCTGAGTGATAGTTTTGGGACTGCCCAAACAATGTCGGCTTTGGTTGCATCATTGGTCTCGGAACTGACAGTTCTCTTGACTGCTGCCAACGAGCTTTGTGTTCAGCATCAAGAAGCTGAGGATTTGAACTAGGAGAAACGGCTGGCCTTGGGGTTGCTCGAACTGTGGAATCTGAAGGAGTTGATTGTCTCATACTTTGAACCTCTGATTCCATACCCTCCTCTTTCTCAGCATTCGGATGGAGAAGGTCAGCATGAGACTCATGAATATGAGTTTCAAATTCACTCCTCTTCAGGAAAGACTTGAGACAATGAGGAGCTGCACAGATGAAGATCCCCTCCATCATTTTGATTGTCTGAATCTTCTGTACACGTTCATCACAACTGTGTTTCAAGAATGATTAATGGCAATTAATTAAGCATTTCTTAATCAAACATAAATGCCAGAGTAGTCAATTGCACAACAAACCATTAGAGTAACAATATTCTGAACTCCCAACTCAATAATAACAATATTCCTAAAACTTCACAGAACAGATTCACACAAAAGTACACAGAAGTAATCGTCTCGTATGGGTTAGATGTCTGCTTACAGATAGCAGATGGAGTCAGTTCTTGCACAATCCAGACAGTAGGCATGCTCACAAGGGCTCTGCATCAGATCAGCATGTCAACAAAAGAAAAAGGTAAAAAAAAAAAAAAGAGTACGAGTCCAAAATCCGCAACTGATTCCCTTAAAAAAATATGCCGGAACAACGTACGGGAATAGAATAGAATGAAGTTTATACACATCCCACACCCGAAGAAGCCTATGAACTTGCATAATTCACACTACATGGCAGCTCCCAAAGCTACTATTCAACAAGCAATAACAGATATCACATTGCATCGATTCGGTTCGAGTCAAAAATCAGGAAAGAGTCACATTAACAAACGTTTCACACTTAAGCGTAAACAATAGGGTTAGCTTTTCTAAGAATTCTGCTAGAATTTCAAGAAGAAACTTCAATCACAATAACCAACAATAAACTTTAACAGGTTTTGTTAGGAACACTTGCTTTATAGGCCAGAAGGTCGAGTATCACATAATCAAAATATTAACAAGTACCAACGCCATGAATTCCCCAAAAGTTTCCCTCTTTTGCTTAGTTCAAAATCTCCAAATTACCGATACACAAACCCTAGTTCAAGGGATTAAATTCCATTTAATTTTAAGATATAAACAAAAATAAACACCCCATTTCCCCTAAATTCGTCAACGTGGTTCAAAAATTCCAAATTCTGATGAATAACTCAAAGAACAACATTTTTAAAACAAGAACATACCAATCGTCCATAAATAGCGATTGGAAAATCACAACGAACGCAGAAGTGAACCCTCTCGCCAAGTTGCCGACGGGACCGCCTTCCCACAGTCTTAATCGTAGTTGCAGTAGTAACGGGTCCAATGCCCTTGGCCACCGGCAGGTCGGCGAGCACAAGGTGGCCTGGGCACGCCACCGTCACTGTCTCCGATGGCGATGGCTTTGTTCCTCCTACTACTCCTCCTCCGCCGCTCTCCGATGACGGCTTTATCAGCCTAATTTGAAGCGCCTTCGACATCGCACTCTAACCTTTAGCGAAACTTCGTCATCAATTCAACGTTTTAAGCGGCAAATTATGAACAAAAAGGATTAAATTAAAACAGGGGATAGTTAGGGTACCGATATTCCGGTATTCGGGTCCTCCCGACGGAGCCTGTTGGATCGAATATTTTAGAGACACCGCGAACTGACGGCGTTAGCGGTGATAGTTATGGAGACAGGTTTTTTTTAAGGGGGTTTGTTTCTTTTTTTATTTTTTATTTTTTATTTTTGTTTTTAAATTTAATAAAAGAGTTTGTTTGTTTTAAATTTAAAATTAAATAACCCGAGTCAGAAGTATGGTTAACCCGGCCCACCACAGGACGGAGCTAGCTGACCCCAAGCCTAAATGCCATCGCTACATAGAAGCCATCGAGCCGACAACCACAAGCGAGGATCCAGTACAGTACAGGTACCAGTTAAACCATTGAAAAACAAAGTCAATTTTGATATAATTGTCGGGTCTCGAACTGGGCCTATTCTGAACAACTGAGTCCAAAGCTTGATCAAGACCTGACTGGTTGACCTCGTGCTGACATCGAAGCCATCGAGCCAATAAACACGAGCGAGCGTCCAGTACAGTACAGGCGCCAGTTAAACCACCGCTCCTGCTTTTCAACGGCCAAGGTTCACATAAGAAGTATCGACACGCACACACGTAAGAATCCACAAACAACCAACACACCACCTTCTCTTGACGATCATTACGATGCTCTCTCTCGCTTCTTATTAACTCCCCAACCTCTCTTTCCTTCCCTTACACTAGATCACCACCTCGGTTCTCTCTCTATAAGCTTCCGGCGAGCTACGGTCACTCTGTATGTGCGTGTGTGTGTTTCCGGTAAGTTCTCCGAGGCTCATTGTACGAGAAAGTGATTTCAGCTTCTTCTGTTATGCTGTTTCTTATAGAAACTTTGTTCATTTTACTAGTAGTGTAGTAGTAGGAGGTTTTTGGAAAGGAAGAGTGCTCTTATGTTCATATATAGACGGAGTGACTGAACTTCGTTACTTGTTTGTACTTTTGTTCTACATTGCTTCGGATTAACAAAATAGTTTGAAGCTAAATTTTGTTTTTCTCTTTCTTTTTTGTGTTTTGGAGATCTGATTTGCGGATTTGACTGAGGAATTGGAGGAAGTTGACTTCGAGTTCGGAGAATGGCTTCTACGTCGCATTCTCCGTTCGCGCTCGCTGGAACTACCGCGTCGGATCTTCTCTGGAGCTGCAATCGCGGAATTGCCGGTGTACCTTTGCGGAACCTCGGAAGAGCGCGATTCAGCTTGCAAAATAGGAATTTCACGGTGGCTGCGAGGATTAGGAAGGTGAAGAAGCACGAGTATCCGTGGCCTGACGATCCGGATCCGAATGTGAAAGGTGGAGTCCTCACTCACCTCTCGCATTTCAAGCCTCTTAAAGAGAAGCCGAAGCCTGTTACTTTGGACTTCGAGAAGCCGCTGGTTGGACTTGAAAAGAAGATCATAGATGTAAATGATTTTTGCGGGTGTGTTATTTCGAGTGCATAGCCAGGAGTTTGTGTACTTTTTACTTACAGTTTTATTTTTCAATTTTAGGTGAGGAAGATGGCAAATGATACTGGCTTGGACTTCAGCGATCAGATTGTATCATTGGAAAACAAATATCAACAGGTTTGGTGAATGTGAGAGTCGACAATGAGAGCCACAAAATTTTATGCTTTAATTAGTCTTACTTCTTCATTAAATCCTGAAAATCATTATTACAGTATATTAGAAGAATATCGTGGTCTTGAGTTGTTTAAATTGTCAAGTACCTTGAAGAAATGATAAATATTAGTTTCCTTTGATACCACATCTCTCATTGTTTCAGTTTCATGTTGAAGCTTCATGAACCTGCTTCGGTCAGTATTTTCAATGGATGCCTGATGTTTACATTTCTAGTTGATTGATTAGAAAGTCAAATTAAGTGAAGAAAATGTAACTGATATAGCAGAGACCTTTTTGGATATTAGCTGACTTACTGTCTCTATCTTGTTTCTGTTTGTCATTATTTCAGTTTTGTATACTTGGAAAACTATAAGTCTAGGTTGAGAGTTTGTATTTGTTAGCAAAAGAAGAAGGCTAGGAGTAACTAACGAGTGATCTCTTGTTATGTTCCTCATAGGCTTAAGACCTTTTCTCCCTTTGCGTGTATCTTTAAATTCTAGGATTGACTTCTTTATTTTCTGGAACAAATTACACTTCTAGGACTTATTTCTTTACTTTTGGAAAATTTTACATTATATCGGCTTAAGGTCTTAAAAATATTATCATTTATGGATACCATCTTTCCATTTCAGGCTTTGAAGGACTTATACACCCATCTAACTCCTATACAACGTGTCAATATTGCAAGACATCCGAATAGGCCTACTTTCCTTGATCACGTTTTCAGCATTACTGACAAGGTTTTAGTACTTGCAATCTCTTAGCTTCGGAATCTTCAATAACTGTATATATATCCTTTAAATGACATACATTTAAGGGAGGTGTGAGGTAGAAATTGTTGAATACTTGGAACTTGTCCGAGTGAGTGCTTTTCTATTCTACTCTGTCCAGTTTGTAGAGCTTCACGGAGACCGAGCTGGATATGATGATCCAGCTATTGTCACTGGTATAGGAACAATAGATGGTAGAAGGTACATGTTCATGGGTCACCAGAAGGGTAGAAACACAAAGGAGAATATTATGCGCAACTTTGGGATGCCTACTCCTCATGGGTTTGTACAATTACTTGTACACGTTCCAGTTTTGTTTCTAAAGGAGAAAAAATTCTGTTTAGGTTAATATGCTTTCTTCTTGGACTGTAGAAAACTGACAATCTGATGTAACTGATTAAACTTTACCTGCACACAGATACCGCAAAGCTTTACGCATGATGTATTATGCTGATCATCATGGCTTCCCTATAGTTACATTTATTGATACGCCTGGGGCTTTTGCAGACCTTAAATCTGAGGAACTGGGCCAAGTGAGTAGGAATTTCACTTTGTGCATTTTGTTAATTTCATTACATGAGGGTTTATCCATCTCATTTTCCACTTTGTGCAGGGTGAAGCAATTGCTCATAATTTGAGGACCATGTTTGGTCTAAAGGTACCAATTATATCTATTGTCATCGGAGAAGGTGGCTCTGGTGGCGCTTTGGCCATTGGCTGTGCTAATAAATTGTTGATGCTTGAAAATGCAGTTTTCTATGTTGCCAGGTAATTCTAGGTATCTTGGTTAATGTTTTTGTTCAAGTATTAAAGTTACTGAAAGTTTACTATTCAGAATTTTCCAGTCTTATCCTGCTGAATTATCCGCTTTGAGAATCATTAAGATCATTAATATTACCCAGGAAAAACAAAGGCTCTGTGTCGCTTTTTTATAATGGTCTTTCCAGCTCTGAATATTGGTTAATGAAATCTTAGAACTTGTCAAGAGGCATGCATTTTGTTTATATGATCTCACTGTCAACTACCTGGAAGTTGATTATTCATATAACTGCACGATTTCTACTTCATTTTGCTCCTAAATGTATCCCGAATTTGCTGGAGCATTTGGTCATGTACACTTTTATTGGCAAGATGACCACTATCAACTTGTGCGTAATACTCTAATTGTCCTGACGTCCAAATGATATCATAATTGCCAAGATAGGGAGGATGTGTGTAGAACTATCTTTGTCTTTGACACTTTACCTTTACAAGTCAGACTATTGCCTGATTCACTTTGAACTTTTCTTCTTAACAAAGTTATAGTTTGCCCTTCTCCTTCACGATGCATATATTATCTATTATTTATGGATGATATCTATGTTTACTGATCTATTTTCATCTGCTACTTCTATGATATAGTCCAGAAGCATGTGCTGCAATCCTATGGAAAAGTGCTAAAGCTGCTCCAAAGGTTTCTTTAATCTCTCCTGTTTTGATTTGTCAGTTCATAGACTATCAACATTGTAGAGATTTTTTTTTTTTCAAATACATACAGGCAGCTGAGAAGCTGAAGATAACAGCTGCTGAGTTGTGCACGTTGCAAATTGCAGATGGTGTTATCCCTGTAATTATCTCCTCCATTTTGATAGCTTCTTTTCTCCTTTGTGCACTTTTATATTATTGTTTCAATGTTGATTTGATATATTGCAACTCGTGATAGGTGATAGGTTGCATAACTTTTAAACATTAATAGAGTTTCCTGTGTACCTATGAATGTACTTAAACCAGGAAAATAGGGGAAACCATTGTTCAAATTTCATTCACTGGGACTGATTTTCTTCTTTTCCAACATAGTTAGTTTTCCCTTGACAAGCAACCGCTGTTTTGATCTATGTTTACAGTTTCATGTTAGTGTGAACTCTGAAAAAGTTTTCTATTTCTTTTTCTCAAATTTGACAGGAACCACTTGGTGGCGCACATGCAGATCCTTCATGGACCTCCCAACAGATCAAGAATGCTATCAATGAATCCATGGATGTGTGTGTCTTTCTTATTGATTCTGTGTTAAAAGTCTAACAGGTTTCAATGTATTAATAATTTGGATTGGGTACTTACAGGAGCTTGTGAAGATGGACACCGAAGAATTATTAAAGCACCGCATGCTCAAGTTCCGTAAAATTGGTGGTTTCCAAGAAGGAATTCCAATTGATCCTAAGAGAAAAATTAATATGAAAAAGAAAGAAGATCCTGATGCAGGAAAAATTCCAGTTGCAGAGCTGGAGGAACAGGTTGAAAAACTGAAGCTGCAAATCTCCAAGGCTAAGGAGTCATCTGTCAAGCCTACAGATTTGGCTTTAGATGAGATGATTGCAAAACTGAAAAGAGAGGTTGATATCGAATTTGAGGAGGCTCTTAAAGCCATGGGCTGGAAGGATAGGGTTTCAACTCTGCAGCAAGAATTCTTGAAATCCGAATCAAAGGGCCAACTTATGCATCCCATTTTAATGGACAAGATTGAAAAGCTAAAAGATGAAATAATTCAAGGTTTATCAGCAGCTCCAAACTATGCAAGCCTGAAGCATAAGCTTGATATGTTGAAGGATTTCTCTAAAGCCAAGAGCATCTCGGAGCAGAGCCGTAAAGGTGAAGCATTGAAGCACGAAATTAATAAGAAAATGAAAGAAGTCATAGACCGACCTGATATGAAGGAGAAGATCGAAGCACTAAAGGCTGAAGTTGAAAAGTTAAGGGCTTCCAACAATGGAGATTTAGATCAAGAGGCAAAGGAGATCATTATCAAGTTAAAGAAAGAGATAGATTTGGAACTCGCAAATTATCTTAAGACCATGGATTTGGATGTTGAGGTTGTGAGACATACAAAAGATTTCGACAAGCGGGCTTCTCGTCCTGAGTTAAAGGATAAGCTGGAAACGTTGAAGGGAGAAACTTTCGAGAAAATTGAAGATGTAATCAACTCATCAGATTTGAAAAACATGATCCAGCTACTAAAATTAGAGGCAGCAAAAGCAGGGGAGATGCCTGATGCAGCAACAAAAAATAAATTCGAGGCTTTGGAACAACAAATAAAGCAGAGGCTTTTAGCTGCTATGAACTCCTCAGAGTTGAAGGCAAAGCACGAGCAGTTGGAGTCAGAGATTGCAGAAGCCATAGAAGATCTGGATAAAAGTTTGGAAAATGGTAACTTTAACCAGCATGATGAATCCAGAGTAGAAATTAATGTGGGTGCAAACAGTGGCTTTGCTTAGAGTAAGCTCCTTTTTCTGTTCTACCTTGCTCGTTTTGCATGTAAATTATACATAGAACTGAGTCTAGCTCGTTTTGCACGTAAATTATACGTAGAACTGAGTCTAGCTCGTTTTGCACATAAATTAAACATAAAGGTCTTGCTCGTTTCACACGTAAATTCATTGTTTTGTTACTCTTCCTACACTAACTCTCACTGCATATATTTTTGGTATTAGCAGGACCTCTTCTAAAATTTTGCCAATAGTTGATAGAGATACAAACTGATGGTCGGCTTTCAGGTTTCTCGACAACATCACTGCTTTCTAAAGCCGTTCCAGGTGATGCATACTCCAGTATTGGCTGTCACTCTGTTTTCCAAAATTGCATTTTCTCGCTGTCACCTCTCCCTAAACGATCAAGGTTTTTAGCTTCTGGATGAAGTAGCGTTTAACATATTTTGTCAGCTGAAACATATTAGTTTCTGGATGGAGGTATCCTTCTATTTAAACTTGGTATTAGGATATGTTTCTCTTACCATTGATAGACAAACTATTTGTATAAATTATGGCGCTGAAGCTAAGAACTTGCTTCCAAGCTTCAGGAATAAAGCACTTGGTTTTTAGTTTTGTATGTAGTGTTCGGGTTGGTGGGTGTTTCCAGTTGATTCGTGACCATAATGTGGTTACAGTTGTTTGTTATATAGTTCCATTGATGACATAATTTCACGAATGCTACATATTCATTATCAAGCCTCAAAAAGAAGCATCTTGGGAGCTCTTGTGCACATGATTCGGGTTCCTCACTTGATTCTGAGTTGATGGCTTGTCTAGTAGTTTTGTGATTTGCGCTTGTCATGTGATTTTGAGTCATTATAGATGATAATGGGTCAGGTTGGATATGGGTTACTGTTTTTTTCTTTAGTCCGAGTTTGGTCCTTGCTCGATTATATTGAGTTCGGTCCGATTATATTGAGTTTGAACGGTCTGAAATGATATCAATTTGATTAATTATTTTTCTAAATACATGTGATTCAGGTTTACTCCCTTGTATTTGACCTCTTGAAATTTAAGTTGAGTCGAGAATGAAGTCGATCCAAAAGATTTAAACTTTATGAAGGATTGCTTATTCTCAACTTTATATGATATTTTTAGATGTTATTTCTTTTCGATGTGGGATTTATTATCTAAATACTCTCCCTCAATTGCAACCTCTTTTTAAGTTTGTCAAGTGAACTATTTGGAGTTTTCGAGCTCTAGGATCTTTGCTGGACCATTGAGCCTTATTGGCTCTAATACTATCTTAAAATTTAAGTTAGGTTGAAAATGAGGTCGATTCAATCATTCAAAAAATTTAAGTCTTATGGAGGATTGCTCATTGATTCAATCATCCAAAAAATTTAAGTCTTATGGAGGATTGCTCATTCTCAACCTTATATGCTATTGTTAGATGTTATTTCTTTTCGATATGAGATTTATCATCTCGATAAGAACTCACTTGAAAGTTTGATCATACTTGGTCGATTAATTTTAAAGATATACCTAAATTATAAATTATTGTGTAGATTTAGTAATTTACCCAATGGGTAATTATGGTTTTATCATTTATAAAGAAAAAAGTCATTCTTGGATAAATTCACAAATAACAATCACATGAAAATCTCAAGTCTCGACATATATTTGTCGAATAGGACTAGATCACTTGATTCTATTACTCTGTTTATACTCTATTTTATAAAAATTCATTTATTTAGGTCCTGTTTGGCAAACAGTAGATTGTATTAGCTGATTTCATCAGCGATTAACTGATATCTGATTATAGTGGATAACACTAACTATTTATTAAAAATTTTTAGTAAAATTAGCTATTTAATATTAGCTGTTGATGTGTAAAAAGACTTATGAGAGCATGAGATTTTTAAAAAATTATAAGGGCATAAATATTATATTTCTTAGTATTTCGTTGAATATTTTTATAAGAATGTAGATTTTTGATATTTAATTTTACAAAATTAAGTTTATAACTTTAATAATAATAATAATAATAATAATAATCCAACGTTAAATTTTTTATTAATATGAATGATATAGCGAGCTACATCATTATATTAGTATTTTCATATAATATGTATGAATTTTATTATTTAATAAATTAAAATTGTATGAATTTTATTATTTAATAAATTAAAAATGACTTATAAGGATATGACTTAAAAAAAATTATAAGGTCACGATTAAAATTTTAACAATGATAAAAAATAAAACAAAAATTAAATTTTACAAAAAAATTTACAAATGTTTCGTGTATAATTCATAAGCATAATATAGTGCCATGCATGGGACTATTCATAATAATTAATTTGCTATAGCGTCATGCATCAATTACGCTACAGTATCATGCATGGCACTGTAGCATGGCACTGTAACGTAATTAATAATAATTCAAGTACGTTACATTATAGCACAATTAATTAATTTTAATTAGGCATAAATTCACTTGCAAAGATGAAAACATTGCTATTGAGAAGCTTTTTTAAATTCAACAATTTGAGATAAATCCGCTAATTAGTGATTCTTTTACCAAACAAAAATTTAAGCTGTTTGAAATGGTAAAACAATTGAAAAACCTAAATTAGCTAGAAAGTAGCTGACATGTTGTTCACCAAACGCAGCCTTAAAGGGAAGCAAGGAGAATAGGGTAATAGGAACAAGGGGAAGAGGGTAACAAGAACAGGGTATCTCCTTGTCCAATTGCCTTATGGCAGAAAGGAGAGGAAGAAAATCAGAAATACACTGAAAAGGTCCGTTTAAAGTAGATAGTTGTCATCGTCATCCTTAGTTATAACATTATATTCGTACATACGGATTAAATGTCTTGACTACTTAACAAAGAAGTTAACAACGGTAACTTTCTTATAAAAGTAACATAAACGACAAAGCAAGGAGTTTATATTATGCAATTATGGCCTAGCCTACTCGGCTCAACTTTGTCCCGGATTAGCCAGGTCACAGGTAGGTTACAGACTGATTACGATCGGCCTGCCTCTTTTTTTTTAAAAGACGTCATTTTGAATTCCTTTCTCTAAAAAATAAATAGACGAATCAGGTCACAAATTGACCCATCCTGACATGCAGACTAACATGAGATTGGCCCAACTCGATCTAGTCCATTAACATTCCTACTTCTTAACAAAGAAGTTAACAACCATAACTTTCTTATAAAAGTTACATAAACGGCAAAGCAAGGAGTTTATATTATGTAATGTTTTAAAAATTAGTAGTAAATTAGATCGATAAAATTAAAATTTTAAGATTTAAAAATTTTGATCAGTTAAAAATTAAATAAGAATTAAAATTTTAAAATATGATTAAATGAATTAAAATTTTAAAATATAATAAAAGGAAAACGTATTTATTAAAGAATTTTAATTTCAATTAAAATTATTAAATAAACATTAATTAGATATTTTTATATTATAAAAATTAATTAGTTTACGAGAAGTGACAAGTTAAGAAAGGATTAACAAAAAATTTAATTGAACTATAAAAATAAATATAAACTTCTTTTAGGGAGTTATTCAATTTATTGAAAAATGCTTAAAAATCTCAAATAAAATTTTAATTTTATTGTATAACTTAAGTTTATTATTCAGCGTCAGTCGTTAATTTATCAAATAATTTATTTAAGTATATATTTAATAAATTATTATATATTTTTAGATTTATTTTGTGCATATAAAAAAAATAATAACTTAAGTTTAAATTGTTTGTTATTTGTAACACAAACAACTCTTTAAGTGACAATAATCAAATAGTCTAGTTTGTTTAGGATGCTAATGTTATAAAGGATGGTCTTGTTAAACCCGAACTTTACCTAAAGCCTAAAGTTTAGTCGGGCCTAAAATATAGGGGAATAGATTATCTGTTCTCGTAAATCACTTCCTACTCTATTTTATTAAATCTATTCCAAAAATTTACGTGAAAACATGTGAATAAAATTAAATAATACATTATTGAAACGCCAAACAAAGAAACAAGAATTTCATGTCATATTGAATCTGAGTTCAAGCAAGACAAAGCTTGGACATTAACACCCGACACAGGATCATCTATGCCCAATAGCCTATTCCGAAGGTGTGCCGTTAATTTTCTACCACATATTTTAGGAAGTAAAACAAAATTAGGCGAATGATATTTCACGGGATAGAGAGAATGGGATATCTTGGAACAGAAGATTTTGTTCCTTAGCATCCCGGCCAATTATTTTTTAATTTACAATTTAAAAAATAACATCATTTTTACTTAAAATTGAGTTTAAAATCTGAAATTTTAAAACAAAAACCCTAAATCTGGTCAATTAATGCCAAGTTCCTTAACTTCGAGCTAGCTCCTGATTGGGTTTAAATGTCATTTTCAAATGTTACTTACCAGCTTTAATTTCGATTTAAGAAAACTATCGGTAGTCCTATGGCTTGGCCTGCTCTAATACGACAGCTCCCCTAGCTTATAGGAGCAAGACACATTTAGGATCTTGCATTCGTTTGACTTCTTTTTGTCATTTTCTCTACTTTCCTCTACGATGCGCCGGGGAGCGTGATACGCACATCTAATATAATATATATAGGTCTGTTTGGTTATTGGCTAATTAGCTAAAAAAAATAGCTGATTGAATAAATTTAACTTACTGACCTTATTAATCAGTTGTTCTTAATATTTGGTAATCAATTGATTGAACTCAATCAGCTATTTTTTAAAAAGTTCAGAAAGAGTAACATTTTGCTTCAACTTTTTATAAATGACAGATTGTACCCTCTTTAAAACTTAGCGACAGCAATAAAGTGGAGCAACTTGTAGTGTACATATCCACTGTGAATTTATTAATCTTAAGTCTTAGCAAACTCAAATGAGTATTTCTACTTCTCCTTTAGATTATAAGACCAAAATGAACCAAAAAGGCAAAAACACTCTTTTTTTCTTTGTTGCCTTTTCCCAATCTTATAAACTGCACATGTAGTTATTGATGAAGTTTTATTTTTTTGCAATAATTATTAATTTTGGGCCTATTTTAAGTATCTCGTTGTTGTCCTCATCCTCGTCATCATTATTATTATTATTATTATTGTTGTTGTTGTTGTTGTTATATTTTTAATAAATTTATAGACTTAATTTTTGTAAGATTAAATATCTAAAATTTAAATTCTTATGAAAATATTGAAATATTAAAATATAATACTCATGTCATTATAATTTTTTTTAAAGTCATGTCTTTATAAGTCATTTTACATAATACTAACTAACTAATTTTACCAAATATCTCTAACAAACAGCTAATACAATTTACTGGTCAAATCAGTTGATACAGTCAGCTATCAGCTAACAACTAATATAATTAGCCCAAACAGGGTCATAATTGCCTTAATGCAATTATTTTATTTAAACTAAACTTGATTAAATTTGAATTAAAAAGAGAATTAACCAAAACAATATGATTTTTTTGACATATTATTTATAACAAGAAGTATCACATATTATATTATATAAATAATTCGTAATAATTATTTTATTGGAATAAATTTTTTTGTTAAATCTTTTTTTCTTTTAGTAAGATTATTAGATGATTAGTGTAATAATGACTCTCAAATCTATAATATTAGGAAAATATTATATCATATACATAATTGATAAAGTTAAATTATTAGACGATTAGTGTAATAATGACTCTTAAAGTAACCAAGCAATGGCTTGATGTGATATTATGTGGCCTTTAGTTTTGCTTCAATTTTAAGTGATAGATCACTAATAATACCTTTTAATTTAGTACTTTTCGATGTGAGCTTTAGATGTTAACAAATTTTATCGTGATTAAATCGTCACAATGTTGATTAAAAAATTCAATCGATTCGGTCAATTTAATCGTAAAAATTTTAAATTGATTAATTTTTAATTTAAATTTTAACTTTTTAGTTTGATTTATTAAAGATTAAAAAATTCAATTAATTCAGTCGATTCAACTGTAAAATTCTTAAATTGGCTAACTTTTCGGTTCAATTTTTAACTTTTCAATTTGATTTACTAATGATTAAAAAAATTCAATTAAATTAGTCGATTCAACTGTAAACTTCTTGAATTGGCCAACTTTTCGGTTCAATTTTTAATTCTTTGGTTTGATTTACTTTAACAATTCTTATTGTAAAAAATTTGATCAATTTATCAATTAATCGGTCAATTTTTATTATTTAATAAGTTTTTATAAACTAAAATAAAAAATTAAATTTTATTTAACAATTTATTTAATTAAACTTTCAGGAAGGATAATCTCTTTTAAGTGTATTTCAATTTCTTAAATTTTATTCAACATTTAGCTTTTTTATAGCAGTAAAGTACTAGTTGAACCTTTTAAACCTGAAACTTCTTGTTTTACCTATTTAACTTGCAGTATAGTTTTTAAAATATTAATTGAGTCAATCATTTTTGAAAAAGTAAGGTTATGATTGAACCTTAATACCATTTTACAAAATTTTTAAAATTTAAATTATAAATGTAATAATTGATTAAAATCACAAAATTATCGTCGTCGTCGTCATTAACACCCGGTTGAATCTCGCATAAACACAGAATCTGGAAATGTCTAGTAGTATATAACCTTACTCTTATATAATAAAAAGACTGTTCTAATAGTCCTACCTGTAATGTGAAATAAAGATATTACAAAAAAAGTCAAATAGACATAAGAGACGTAATAAAATAACTTAATACATTAAAAAACCTTAGAATAAAGTAAGTTTAGTTATAAAAATTATAAATGTTTACATTAATAATAATAATAATAATAATAATAATAATATACTTGAAGAAATTGCTTACTTATGATGCGATAATAATAAGAAAAATAAAAAATAAATGAAATATTCATATTGCTAATTTTTTATATTAAAAAGGAATAACAAAACCTTTTTTTTTTTTAGGAATCCGCGGACGCTATCTTTTAGATATGCACTAGATAAATTTTTGGACTGACGCGATAGTCTGTAAATCACACCAATCATGTACTTCTTACTAGGCAAGTCCTGTACGATAAACTCGATCGAGAAAGTGTAAGTTAGGAGATTTGAACACAAGACATTTTGGTCCCATGCTTTCTATTATACTAACTTATATCATATTGATATTAATTAATTATTTTTTTCATTTTAATAAAAAATAAAAATTTCACATAGTTCAAAATCAGCCCTCTACCAAAATTAAAATTATCCAATTTTCCATTTTTAGTAAAAAAACAAAATTTCACGTATTTCATTTTCCAATTAATAATTCCCAAATTATTTATGAAAATTAAATATTCACAATTTTCTAACCCCAAAATTTCGTGAAATTGCTTCTCTTCCCTTCCCCCCCTCTCTCTCTCTCTCTCTGAGTAGCGACCTGAGTTCATTAAATATAAAGCCTTTTACTCTCTCTCTCTAAAAGCCAACAAACCTCAAACCAAACCTTCCCTGTCTCTCTCTAGGGTTTCGAAGAGAAGAAGCTCAAGTTTTGTCAACGGCACTCTAATTGTAGGGTTTTTGAAGCTTGTTAGCAGAAATTTCCGTGATCGTGCGCCTCCCAATTTCTCTGCAACGCTAGGACTCAGCTCCTCTACGCTGCTTCTCGTCGTTTTGCCGAGAGTTTGTCGTCAATTTATCGGTGCGAATAAGGTTTGACGATTCTTTTAGTGATTATTAATTTTGTACTACAAAAATTCTGCTTCTCGGAGCATAAAACTTTTGTGGGGTTTTTGTATTTAGGGTGCTAGGTCAGTGATATGAGTGTAATGTAGGTGGTGACCGTATTGACTTTGGTGTAGCTTTGGAAATGAAAGGTTATTGGGCAAAGGACGCACAATTAGGATATAATGTAGTGTGGTGTTTGATGGTTGGTGAAAAATAGGGTAGAAGCTCACGAAATATTTTTTTTAGAATGAAATTGACTTTTATGATTTTTAATGTCCTGCTGCCTTTCAAATTTTCGTGGGAAACAAAATTTGCAGTGTTTTTGTTAAGTTCTGAAGGGAAATTTTGTTTCTTGCGCTTTCTGTTTTACAGAGGGTACTGTTGTAGTTGCGGTGTGCTTATATTAGTAAGTTTTAGTAGGGGCTCGGATTAGGTTAATTCTTTCTCTTTTTGTGTTTTTATCCGTACAGGTAATAAGTCCACAGTCTTCGATGTGCTAAATCGCTCTGCAACAAGGAACCTTCGTGGCATTTCAAGGTTTCATGTTGGTAAATGTGGCTTGGTGGATGTTGAATGATAGTTCCCATGGACTTGAATGCTTCACCATTACCTGAAGAGGATGAAGAGAAATTTGAAGGACACGTGGAAGAATACAATGTGGCAGAAGAACGTTTTGAAACTGCTGTTGAAACTGCACATCGGGTATCTATGGATGTGTGATTTGCTTTTCTCTGATTTGAGTAATGATTTGTTACCTTTTCTAAATGATTTCAATGAATGAGAGGCTAGGCAGTTTCTTGGTTGAAAATTTATCTCAGGTGGATGAGATGCTTGTTTTGAGACTTCATTTAAAATATTGAGATTTGTGTCCTTTTCTGTTATTGGAAGAGGTGGCAAGCTTTCTCTTTAAATATGATTTGCTTACAAACTTTGGAGGTTGGCCGAAATTGGTATTATGAGCTTCAGTAAAGCATATAAGGATTCCTTTCTAACTGAAACAACCTAGTTCTTGACGCGCATAATTTTGAGGTTTGTCATAGTTTAGATGACGCGGCAAGATAATAACTATTACTTACTTACTTGGTTACTGTAAGAGAACTATGATTTTTAAAAATTGGGGTCCTTTTCTATTCATGGTTATTGATTCTTATTGATGAAAATGTCTCTGGAGAACAATGGTATCATTGCTTCTTGTTTGTAATGGCAATATTTGTCATTTTCAGTTTTCCAAACAATTAGGAGCAGAGGCCTCTGTCATTTTCGTTCATTTTCGTTATTGCTTCTTGTTTGTAATGGCAATCCCTTGTCATTTCCAGTTTGTCTTTTCTGGTGATCTTTTGAATTGCACATTTACCGATATGTGGCTAATGAATTTACATACTGGGTTAGGAGCGTGAAGAAAGACGTAAACGTTTGAGGAACGAACGTTCTGAAGAGAGACATTTACACAGTTCTTGGCAACCATTGAATGATCAATATGCACCAAATAAGCATCACAGATCTCATGATAGATATAAGTTACCTCCTGGTTGGTTTCTTAGCTTATTGTTCTGAGGCAAGAGTGACTTTTGTCTGTGCTTAGGGAAAATGTTTGTTATCTAATGAAGTTACTCTTACCAACTGTAGGTTGGCTGGAATGCCCTTCCTTTGGTCATGATATTGGGTTTATCATTCCTTCTAAAGTTCCACTTGGAGAATTGTACAATGATCTCATCGTCCCTGGTAAAAGATACTCCTTCAAACAAGTCCTCCATCGTCAGAAAGTTTTGGGAAGAAAAGTAAGTCCTGAACTTGAAAAATGTTTTCTTTGAGTCATACTTTCCTGATTAGAATGGCAATTCAATAAACACTTTGCAGCTTGGATTGGTGATTGATTTGACAAATACTACTCGCTACTATCAAACAACAGATTTGAAGAAGGAGGGCATTAAGCATATTAAAGTATGTTGTCAAAAATAAAGTGATTACTTTTCTTTTAGCCATACTTTAACATTGTGGTCCTTCTAACTTCATAGTATTTTTATTTTAGATTCAGTGCAGGGGGCGTGATGCTGTGCCAGATAATGCATCTGTAAATAACTTTGTTTATGAGGTATGCTTCTTTTGCGAGACATTTGCTTTTCAGTGTTGATGCTAAGTTGCACATTTTGTTTTCATTTTTAAATGTTATTGGCCATAGTTCATGGTCTGATATAAAGTTTGACTTCTACATTGTTTGCTACTCAGCGGTTTTGAATACTGCTGGGAAGTGTTAAATTCCCTTAATTGCTTTTTCACATTTAGGAACTGTTACTGATTACAAGACACTTTAAACATGACATTCTAAGCAAGATAAATGCTACATATGGTGGTTAATCTTTTTTCCTAGGTCACTCAATTCCTTTCTCGTCAGAAACATTCGAAGAAATATATTCTCGTCCATTGTACTCATGGGCACAATCGCACAGGATACATGATTGTTCATTATCTAATGCGTTCTCTGCCAATGTCTGTAACACAGGTCAGTTTTAATACTTTCTTCCAGATATTTTATTTTTTGTGCTTTATTTCGTTACATATTTTTAAATATCTAATTCTTAATGCATAAGCAGGCAATAAAAGCATTTGCAGACGCACGGCCTCCGGGAATATACAAACCGGACTATATTGATGCCTTGTATACGTTTTATCATGAGAGAAAGCCTGAAACGGTTGTTTGCCCGCCAACTCCCGAGTGGAAGAGGTCCTCTGATCTTGATCTCAATGGTGAAGCTGTACCAGATGATGATGATGATGGAGCTCCGGTTGCTCCATTGCATGTATGTGTTTATGAAGTAATCAATCCTTAAGTCTGCTATTCTTTCATGGCATAAATGGTTAATGTGGATATGTTGTGATTATTTTTCTGTACATCTTCATAGGTTTAAAGTTTTACTTCTGGTGTGGCATACATTTCTTAGGAAGAATGATAATCTGCTTTTGGGTTTATACATGGTTTAAATTCAGGAAAATAATGAGATAGTTGTCATGATGACAAATGATGATGTTCTGGGAGATGAAATTCCAAGCGACCAGCAGGATATATTGCGGCATTTCTGCTACCAAATGCTGGAGTTAAATATTCCAGTAAGTAGCCTGCCACTTGGTGTTTGGTGTGGACTGACCCTTAGGTGGATTAATTATCTATGATGGGAATACTAATCATGTCTAGTTTTACCACCTGTTACATTTATAGTAAATGTGTATGCACCCTTTGATTGCACCAGTGTATACATTTTCATACTTGCGAATTGTTATGGAAAACACCTCACCAGAACTCATTTGTGTTTTTATCTTGTTTTCTTCTTTGCTATTTTATGCAAGGTACACTCTGTTTGGGTAACTGCTGTTTTTTATGTTCTTATTTAGGTGCGAGGAAATGTACACTTCCCTGGATCGCACCCTGTTTCTCTCAGCAGGTGCAATCTGCTTTTCATTTTAATAATGCCTCTGTGGACTTGGAAGTACAACTAGTGCTTTACACACTTTTGGATTGTAGGTTGAGGTTTATTCTACTTGATTGATTATTCTGGTAGTTTCCATTTCGTGGTTGATAGGAATAATTGTTTTCATTTCCTTTTGGTCAGACTTCCTAAAAACATTGGTATTCTCCTGTGTTTGGTCTTGCAGGGATAATTTGCAACTGCTAAGGCAGCGTTATTACTATGCAACATGGAAGGCTGATGGAACACGGTACATGATGCTAATTACAATGGATGGCTGTTATTTGATTGATCGAAGTTTTAATTTTCGAAGGGTCCAAATGAGGTTTCCTTGTAGGAGTATAAATGAAGTATGTATCTTTGTATATTCTGACTTGAATGTTTTTGACAATGTAACCGTCCTAGGTTATTTTCCACATATCATTTCCAACATGTCTCCTTTCTCTTATTTGGCAAGGGTTTAGCTGATAAGACTCATCACTACACACTGCTTGATGGGGAGATGATTATTGACACTATGCCAGATTCACAAAAGCAGGAAAGGAGATATCTCATTTATGATTTGATGGCAATAAACCACGTTTCTGTCATCGAGGTTTGATTCATTATCAAATTTGTGACCATCATTTTAATACTTCCTAATGTTATTTTCATATGGTAGTATGTATTGAATGACTGTACAGTGGAATGATTTGATAATACACTTTTTATTGTGATTATGTAGTATCTAGAAGTTTGGCCCAATAGCTTAGTGGAAGATATGGAAATGGAGATTTACTTAAGAATTTCTGAACCCAAGATGTTTCAAATTTTATATGGGAAGTGTTGAAGTGTTGTCGTGTGTGACTAACTTTGAACATGTTTCACAATAATCACCAATCGAGTGATTCCCGTGAATTTTATTTATGATCCTTGCAAACACATTTTAATCAAAGGAGATGCAATGTGACCCTACGGAAGAAGTTTCTCTTGCAAGCTGGCTAATGGAATAATTTAAGTTGAAGGATAAGTAGTTAATGGGTAGTGTGAAACTATTGTTTCTAGACAGGTGGGATTATTAAGAGAAGTGGTGCAACTGCATTTTTTTTTTTTGGGTGTTTTTAGGAGACCATATATAGCCAAACCAAATGCTAACTTGGCTTGTCAGAAATTAGTCATGTTATCAGATACTAGTTTCGCTGTTGTATTATCTGAAAAGTCATCAGGTTAACAGTAAGTGCTTGACTATTTAAAATTTTGTGCAGCGACCATTTCATGAACGATGGAAGATGCTTGAAAAAGAAGTGATTGAACCTCGTAACAATGAGCGCCAGTATACCTTCCAGAGCAGGAGTCCTTACAGATATGATATGGAGCCATTCAGGGTACGTGTTCCTCTATCCTCGGCTTTTCTCTGACGTTATCGTTTTGGTTAATGATTTCATTGAGTTGCTTGGCAGGTAAGGAGAAAAGACTTCTGGCTTCTATCAACTGTTACAAAACTGTTGAAGGAATTTATTCCTAGGCTTTCACACGATGCAGATGGTCTTATTTTCCAGGTGATTAGCGTTGCTATTTTTGACAGAATGTTATTCTTCTTTCCCCCTTCACCTATCGTCCCCACTAATCTCTGTTTGTTCTTTGTGCCTCCATATCGGGACATCTCTGTTTGTTCTTTCCATATCCTTTCCAACATGTTTGACATTATCCTATAATTTCATTGTGTGGCCATATTAAAGGTAATTTGATTTCAGGGTTGGGATGATCCTTATGTCCCTCGTACCCATGAAGGCCTGTTGAAGTGGAAATACCCTGAGATGAACTCAGTTGACTTTCTATTTGAGGTATTTTTGTCAACTCTGCAACTTCATATTATGGATGATCTATTCTGATTACAAATATAAATGTCTTGATAGGTGGATGCTGATGATAATCAGTTACTCTATTTGTATGAACGAGGGAAAAAGAGGCTCATGGATGGGAACAGAGTTTCATTCAGAGGTCAAGGCAAATTTGTTCATATCCTTGCATTTTAATATCTGCCGTATGAAACATTTACATCTACTTAATACCTCTCTTTGATAACTGATTGAATAATTGACAACCATGTCAAATGTTTTCCCCAGGCTGGGTATTGGTAAGAAGATGCCTATCTAGTAATCAATATTGAAATTTTCAATTGAACCATCATGGCTTTAAGGCTTGGAACACAATTTGATTCCATTACTGAGACATCAGTTTCTGCAGATGGTGATCCCTCTTTCTATTCAGGGAAAATCATTGAGTGTTCTTGGGATTTAGAGGAACAGATATGGATATTTATGCGAGTTCGGACTGATAAATCTTCACCAAATGAGTTCAACACCTACAAGAAGGTGGTTTTCACCACCCTCTTTCATACTTCCGCATTTTCCTCAATCCTTCTGGTTTTAACAAAGTTTCTCATTGAATCAAAAAACAGGTGATGCGAAGCATTCGGGACAACATTACAGAAGACGTTTTGTTGAACGAGATTCATGGGATAATTCGCCTGCCTATGTATTTCGATAGGATAAACAACGATAGCAAACCTCATCGCCAGCATGCTAATGCACCACGACGAAGGTGATTTGAAACTGCCAAGGTGATTATCTTTTACTAAATTAACTGATTACCAGATCTGCATAGTGCATGGTGGATGTTTGATGCTCTGAGTGCTCTTGCTCTTACATTTGTAAATTCGGCACGTACTCGAGCATATCGACTAGAGGGTTCTCACCGGTGATTGTAATTAGCTACAGCTTAGAACCTCCGGTAGTAGCGTACTATACTGGTTGGTTACATATATATCCAGTTGGTACACTTAAAATAGTTCCTCTTTCAAATCCATCTTTGTGATAGTTGTCCAGATGAGAGCTAGGAATAGGATCAGCAATGTATATTGTCTGCTTTAAATTAAATGTAGAAATTCTTTATAGTTGCGTCCGAAATCCCTGAAACAAGTAGCATTTTTTTTTGTTATTATGTGAATATGCTATGAAAATGTTGTCACCTTTTGTAACATTTTGTTCTAGGACACCATTGTTGAATCTCAGAATCAGAAAACTGGTACTTGGTAGTTGATGTTATTCATGATCTAATGCAATATGAACTTATCTTCACTTCTTCTTTAGTATGGCTGATGATATGTATTAAACCCTAATGAGCTTATAGCTATGGATGGGCAAAAGTGTTTGAGCTCGAACCGTTCGATTCGAAATCAACAAACTAAATTTGAGTTTTAAGAATCTGATTCGAAACTTAATCACATAATGGCCTAAGATATTTTAATACATATGATCAATTTTAATTGTTGTGCCTCTTTTCCCCCTTATGATTGTGATTTAAATGAATTTTTTAAATTTCCCACTGTTATGATTCATAGGAAAAAAATGTAATTGGCTCATTCAAGTTGGGTTTAGGTTAAATTGGGAAATTAATAAATTCAATTTTTAGTACTATATTACAAAAAATATAAAAACAAAATTATTATGAATTAGGTGGAATGAATCAACCTTTAATAAATTGTCCAAAAACAATATTTTGTTTTATTTTTGATAATAATGTTATTTTAATTTTGAATTTTTTAAATTTATAAATTAAAAATATTATTTTAGAAAATTAAATTAAATTAATGTTAATTTCAAGATGGAGTTTTTACGAATCCGAGCTAATCAAATCTGTTAATTTTATATCAGATTGGGCTTGATTCACTAAGCCTATTTATCAAAGGACCAGTTTGCAATTTCTCAAAAGTTACTAAAGAGTCCACGAAGCGCTCACCTTCTTGTTCTTCCTTCTTCATCTCGAAAGATTCAATCCTAAATCTGTTCTATTGAATGAAGTTTAAGTGAAACTAAACTGTGATCACATGGCAGCCGTTAGGGTTTTGTTCATTTACTTCCTTCTATTCATTTCTACTGTTTCCGTTCTCGGAGAGGACTCCAAGAAGAATAAGTTCCGTGAGCGTGAGGCCACAGACGACGCTGTTGCCTACCCCGAGATGTAAGTTTCACTACGATCTCGAATTCAAAGATGGAATCTTTCTTTAATTTCTGAATATGACGAGTGTACTTTGTTGTGTATGCGTATAATAGAGACGAGGATGCGTTATTGAATACAAAGTGCCCTAGGAGTTTAGAGCTGAGATGGCAAGCGGAAGTTAGCTCTAGTATTTATGCTACTCCTCTCATAGCTGATATAAACAGGTGTGTTTGTTCACTCATTCTTGGGTTTTGTTGAAATGTTTTGGTTTGACGATATATGGAGTCTTTTGTTTTGTTTCAGTGATGGAAAGCTTGATGTTGTAGTTCCTTCTTTTGTTCATTACCTTGAAGTACTAGAGGGTTCTGACGGAGATAAAATGCCCGGTATGAGGCTTGTATATTTTTGAATCATGGTTATCTGGCAAGTTTGATATGTATTTTGCTTTAGCTAGATGATTTGAGTGAGAAATACCTGGATGGCTTTGTGTGGTGGGATGTTTATGTGCCTGTTAGTGGTGTATGTGTTAGGTTGGCCGGCGTTTCACCAGTCAACGGTGCATGCAAGCCCTCTGTTGTATGATATTGACAAGGATGGTGTAAGGGAGATTGTGTTGGCTACCTACAATGGCCAGGTGCTGTTTTTCAGGTATTAGAATTTTGGTGTGGATATAAGGTTATGTTATGGTTTCGAGAAGTTGTCAGTTGTTGCTCATTGCTCATTAGCTGTCCCGATTTTAGGGTTTCAGGTTATATGATGACAGAAAAACTGGAGGTACCTCGTAGGAAAGTCAAAAAAGATTGGTATGTGGGTTTGAATCCTGATCCTGTGGATCGTTCTCATCCAGATGTTCATGATGACCAAATTATACAGGACGCTGTCAAGAAGAAATCAGAATCACGTAAGTTTCTTGGTTACTGTTAGTACTTGCTTCATTTATTTCTTCATCTATCTCCCAAGAAAGAGGGCGAGTTTTGGAGCAACTGGTAAAGTTACTCCTTTGTGACCAAGCGATCATAGGTTCGAGTCATGAAAACAGCCTCTTTGTAAAATGCAAAAGAAAGGCTGTGTACAATTAATGTCCTTCCCTGAATTCTCATAAAGCGAGGAGCCTGGTGCATCGGGGTTGTGGTTGTTGTTGTAGGCTGTGTACAATTAATGTCCTTCCCTGAATTCTCATAAAGCGAGGAGCCTGGTGCATTGGGGTTGTGGTTGTTGTTGTTTATATCCCAGGAAAAGTTTTCTTTGGTCTAATTTTGATTGGTATGGAAGAATTTTCTTAGTGATATGTTAAGTGGGAAGTCAGTTATGCTTTGGATTGATTTCTCTTATTTACTATTACTGTATACTCAACTCAAATCCTGAAAAAAAAAAAAAACTGATAAATGAGGTGGTACTCACCATTAGTTGTTGGGATAAGGTGGTAGTCACCATTAATTAATAGCAGTTGCTTGTGAGAAACTCCCTAAATATAAGCGACCAACATGTTTTTGGGCTTAATGTGTCTGTAATGTTGACTTGCTGATTATTTCTCATTGGCATATGTAAAGTTGTCACTGTTCTGACCTCCTCTCCTGTAAGAACAAGCTCCTTAATCTGTATATAATATTGACTTGCTGATATCTTTCTTTGACATATGTGAAGAAGTTGCAATTCTGACTTCTTGAGCTGTAATAATCAGAGACAACAGGAGGTGCATATGGAAGTACACCTCAAATGAATTCTTCAAGTGAAATTACACATGGAAGCAAACCTGAAACAAATACTTCTGACGGAACACGTGGAACCCCTATAACAGCAAATGACCATCTGGTGAAAGAACTCCATCAAGAGGATCAAAAGAAAAATGATGATAGTCAAATAAAGGCAAACATAAAACTGCCTTTAAATGCCAACAATTCTTCTAATAATGGTTCAGTTGATAATGGGGCAAGCACAGGGAGGCGTCTTCTGGAAGATAGCATTTCAACTAATTCTCAAGCAGGCAGTTCAGAGTCCAAGGAGAATGACAATCCGGAAGTTCATGTAGCAAATGTGGAAAATGCAGGTGGATTAGAAGCAGATGCTGACTCATCTTTTGAGTTGTTCCGTGATAATGATGAGCTTGCTGATGAGTATAGTTATGACTATGATGATTATGTGGATGAATCCATGTGGGGAGATGAGGAGTGGACTGAAGCACAACATGAGAAGTTGGAGGATTATGTGAATATTGATTCACATATCTTATGCACTCCTGTAAGTGTAATACTTAATGAAATGTAGAAATGTTAGTGATGAACGCTTCTTCAGATATGGCAGATGAGATAAGATATTTGTATTTGAATTAATGTTTTCTCTGCTCTCTCAGGTTATAGCAGACATTGACAATGATGGGGTGTCAGAAATGATTGTTGCAGTTTCATACTTTTTTGATCATGAGTAAGTTATCTTCAATTGTCATATCTCATCTATTTGCATCTTACTTCACTCTTCAATTATAGATCAATTATTATTTGACTTCTAAATTAACTTAACAACCCTCTTTTCTGTTGTGTTTGATGCTAACGTGTTACCTTTGGCAAGGAAAGTTGTCAAATTTGAGTGCATTGCTAATAGTTCTATGGGTTTAACAGGTATTATGACAACCCTGAGCATTTGAAGGAACTGGGTGGTATAGAGATTGGGAAATATGTTGCTAGTTCTATTGTTGTATTCAACCTTGACACGAAGCAAGTTAAGTGGACTAAAGAGCTGGATCTTAGCACTGATACTCAAAACTACCGTGCATATATATATTCTTCTCCTACAGTGATTGACTTGGATGCTGATGGAAATTTGGATATTCTTGTGGGAACATCATTTGGCTTGTTCTATGTTCTTGATCATCGTGGTAAATTCCTTAATGATTGTTTGATCTTGAAGTTTAGGTTACTTTCAGACTGGCGTGTCATACTTTGATTTCTCTTACCTTACTGCCACTTTAACATTCTAAGTGCTAGGAGTCATTTTCTACTCTTTGCTGCTATTTGACTCTGTTTATAACTTTATTTTTTTCTGGGTTGGGGTTTGCATCCATTTCTTATGCATTCTTTCCTTCCCACCTCTCCCAAATTTACAGTTTCCCTGCTTAGTTCTGCTTCAGGATAAATGAAGGCACTTGGGAAATGAAGATTGTGAACTACATTCTTGTCCACAAATAATTGCTTCCCTACTTATTTAAATTGTTAGTGGTGTTTTAACAGTTTCTCCAACTTCAGTCCTATGTGGCTACTTGATTTGACTTCTTCAGAGGATAGTTGGAAGCTAAAGGTTACTATTTCTTTCAGGAAATTTGAGAGAGAAGTTTCCTCTTGAGATGGCTGAAATTCAAGGTGCAGTAGTTGCAGCTGATATCAATGATGATGGAAAAATTGAACTAGTCACTACAGATACACATGGAAATGTAGCTGCATGGACCTCCCAGGGAAAACTGATCTGGGAGCTCCATCTTAAGAGTCTTGTTTCCCAGGTTAGTTGCAATGTTGATTTATTATGGTTAAAATACTTCCGTACAATGAATGCACAAGGTACTTGATTTAATTTCCAGTGTAGCATTTAGTGGCGTTGTTCCAGTTATATATAAGGACCTTAACCTGGTGAGTTCAAATGTCTGTATCAAGTAATATACCTTGATATACAGAAACAAAGACACTACCTTTTATTGTGTATGAGAAATTTAAGTTTTCATTGCTCTTAGGTGACCCAACATGGAAAAGATCTACCTAAAATCTGTAATTTTTGTTTCTCAGGGTCCAACGGTAGGTGATGTTGATGGTGATGGCCATACTGATGTGGTAGTTCCAACTCTATCAGGGAACATATATGTTCTTAGTGGCAAGGATGGTTCTGTAGTTCGTCCTTACCCATATAGAACCCACGGGAGAGTGATGAATCAGGTTCTTCTAGTTGATTTGACTAAGCGTGGGGAGAAAAGTAGGGGGCTTACTCTTGTGACCACATCGTTCGATGGTTACCTGTACCTCATAGATGGACCTACATCCTGTGCTGATGTTGTTGACGTTGGTGAAACTTCGTAAGATATTGTCCAAATTTATGTGTCTGCCTCTTGTTGCTTCCATCATTTTATAAGCTGTGGATGTCTCTACTACAGATACAGCATGGTCTTAGCAGACAATGTCGATGGTGGAGATGATCTTGACCTTATTGTTACAACTATGAATGGAAATGTCTTCTGCTTTTCAACTCCTGCTCCTCATCATCCCCTCAAGGCAAGTTTCTCTGAACTTTTCATTAGGTGATTCTCTTTAATAATCTCTTTGCATTTCAACAATTTATGTAGAAAAAAATTTTCAGGCTTGGAAATCAGCCAATCAAGGGAGAAACAATCTAGCAAATCGTTACAATCGTGAAGGGATCTATGTTACACATCCATCAAGAGCCTTCCGGGATGAGGAGGGAAAGAACTTTTGGGTGGAGATAGAGATTGTTGATAAATACAGATACCCTTCTGGGTCTCAAGCACCTTATAACGTCACTGTAAGTTTCTCCTGCCTGTGAGTTTGACAGATCCAATGAAAGATTACTCATCCAATTCAAATATTGCAGACAACCTTGTTAGTCCCAGGTAACTACCAAGGTGAGAGAAGGATAAAGCAAAGCCAAGTCTTCAACCAACCTGGAAAATATAGGATCAAACTTCCAACAGTTGGAGTAAGGACTACAGGGACTGTCTTGGTGGAGATGGTTGACAGGAACGGACTATACTTCTCAGATGACTTCTCTCTTACATTTCACATGTACTACTATAAACTGCTGAAATGGCTACTTGTCCTCCCAATGCTGGCGATGTTCGGTGTGCTTGTTATTCTTCGTCCACAAGAAGCAATGCCCTTGCCATCATTTTCTCGCAACACCGACTAGTTTACGATCATCATCCGGGCTGTAACGATATGCAATTCATTGTCCGTTTTGCCACAGTTGATACAAGAGGTTCCTTAGGAATTTCAGCTGAACACAGGCCAGAAACTTTGAAGTGGCATATAGAATGTAGATTTCCAGGAAAAGCTGTCTGGTGGATCCACATTGAATAGGCTCTATGGGTTTTTGAAGATCACCAATTGTTTGTTCACTTCCTCAGACAATTTTACTTGTAACATACTCCTTGAATTTATGTCTTGACACAAAAAGTAGGAAATTGAGGCAAAGAGAAACGGAAGAATCCAACTTTTTCCCAAATATTTTTACTTAATAAGAAACTAATATTTTCTCATATCTCATGATCTTATAGTAATCTAAGAGATCTATTTTCTGTTTTAAGAAAAATAACTACTAAAATAGAAAGGAAGTACGTAAATAATATAGTAAAAAACAATTAGCTCTATCTTATTCATCCTCACAGTAAGAGGCCTGAGTTCCATCTATCTTGGACATGAGTTCCACCAATCTTGGAAGCTAATGATAGTAAGGAAAAGATTTTATGGAATATTTTAAATGCTGATAGAATTAAAGACCTTATGATTTATTTAAAATACTTAATTTATGAACTATTACATAATTTAGTGACGAATTACTTAATTTGCATAAAAAATAACAACAAAACATGATTTAACGCATAAACCAACAACTGCTGCGCTTATCTGCAGAAAGTCAAATGACTGAACAGTCTGATACAATAAGCAGCGGATAAAAATTCAATCTTTAATGCACAAATATGTTTACATGAATAAGAGAAGCAGAAAACCACCCAGGAAGGAAGGCAGATGATCAAAAACACGGCAAGACAGGTCTTTTACCAAGCCTTTTGATCTCTCTGTCCATTTGACCAGTAAGCATTAACCCAAACATCTTAAGATCACACAAAAGAGACCAAAATGGATGCCGAAAAATTACAGGAACATTCCTTTCAACGAAGAAATGGCTGTAAAATGCAAAACCATACCCAAGCACAGGCACCAAAACTAGAAACCACCTACTGAAGATCAAAGAACATAGCAGACACAAAATACTCGCTATTGTTCCCACAAAATGCCATCTTCTTGTTGATGGTTTCGAGTGCTGGGTCATGTAAAATGACCAGAACTCATCCAAACTCTTGAAGTTCATACCTTTGGTAAGTAACAGAAAAAACCCAGTTTAGATTTCGATAAGAGTTCTGATAATTAGCCAAAAACAACGCAAATCCTATCTGGGTTTTGCTTCGATGGGCATGGAACAGAGGAATTGGATGGTTTATCAGAGATTTGTGTATTGGTCTCCACGTTTGAACCTTGAAACAATAATTGGAAACAGAAAGCCAATAGGATTATGTGGATGAGTTTGACTCGTAATCTTGATTTTCAAAAATAGGAATTTAGCTACTTTCTGATGTAATTCGGTCGTGAAGACACACAGACATATATATATAGAGAGAGAGAGAGAGAGAGATGGCGGCGTTGTGATTGTTTTGATGGGTGAATAGTTACCGTCTCAAGTGTAGGAGTAGGTTTGGGGTCTCTCTTTGTCAATATTCACTATCATTTTGAGTACTTATGTGAAAGAATATTTTTCTCTACCAAATTATTAGATTTTCATGAAAATCAATGTAATAATACTAAAAATTAATAATAATTTTGATCTCAATATTTACTCATTTTATCGCCTTAAATTTAAGTTAATAATTTATTATAATTAAAGTTAATAATAAATTAAATAAGTCAAATTTTTTATTTCGACTTTAAGATTCATTCAAATATAAGATTTTATATTAAAATAATGATATTTTAATATTTATTTGAATTAATTGACTCATTAAAGTTGACTTTTTTAAATTTAAGACCGGTTTGATACTGAGTCAAAAAATAAAACGTTTATCGTATCAGTCTAAAAAACTTATTTTAATAGGATTTTGTAGACAAAAGTAAGTGATTTGGTGGTAGTAAAAGTTGATTAGGAAGGTTTAGTTTGTCATAAATTGATTCCAAAATACTCATTAGGTAACACTTACACCAGAAAAGCAAAACTTAGTGCTAAAGATTTATCCCTTCATGTTTGACCAGTCATAAGTATGTGTGTATTAGAAAGTGACATCCTACTAATATGATTCTTAACTCACTCTTCCAGACCACATATCCTTCCTTTGGAATATATGGAGTCACCAAATAGATATGATAGCAACATAGATATGTCCATTGACCAAGCCAGGGCGAGTCTTGTTGACTTAAGCCTATTTTTTTCCTAAAGACAAAAGATTTATTAAAAAACACCAGCTTGATGAAAAAAAAGAGTACAAACCTAAAAGGGATACAAGAGTAGGAACAAAAAGTTCAAGACTTTCAAGGCCCAAAGAGAACCCAGAGAAAAAGAAAAGGGGACGACACCCGAAATAAGTTTACGTTATGACCGGGGGGCTAATTAGACTCTATGCCTTCAAGCTCTCTCAGATTTTTCACAACAAACTTTAAGATATCAGTGGGGTGGAGAGATCGGTCATTGAAGATTTTCTGGTTGCGAGCGATCCAGATGGACCACAAGAGGAGTGCGAGCAAAGAAAAATTTTCCATAAATTTCGAAAGCGGCTTAAGGTAATCAACTACCTTTTTAAGCCAATCTTTCGTATCTGTTGCAACTATATGATCTGGTCTTAGATTTAGGCTTGATAGACCAAACGATTGAATAGTTAGGTTACAATTTGTGAAGAGGTGCAGGCACGATTCTGAAGAATTGTTGTAGCAAGGACTATGGTCGACAATTCGAGTCTGTAGGCGACGGTTGAGGTTGAAATTGATCGTTAGAGCCTCGTGCCCAAGTCTCCAAAGGAATAATTTGATTTTCGGAGGGACTTTGGATTTTCATATTGCTTTCCAAAGAGAGATATGATCATCATTGAGTTGATTATTAGACCTCATTATGTTCTGTAGACACCAATACCCTGATTTGACTGAGTAGCTGTGATTTCTATTATAGTGCCAACAAGAGTGATCTGTAGAGCCAGCCGGTTGCACTGATTTAATAACTCGAACTACATCATTTGGGAAGAGCTCCTTCTAATGACTTTCCTTCCAACGAAGTTGGTCATCTAATAGGTAAGCGACCAACCTTTCCACTCCATTTTGATAATTAGGTTTAATTGCTTCTTCGCCTGTTCTTGGCGGATCTAATGGAATCTATCGGTCCTGTAGAAGTCATGTAGAAGATCCATTGGCAACTTGAACTCTAGTACCAAACGATATAATTTCCCTTCCATAAATGATGCTTTGCCAACCCTAAGATGGGTTGGTACCTTTTTGGGCTTTTAGGAAGGTAGTGTGAAGGAAGTAACGACTTTTAAGCACCCTCGCAAGGAGATGTTATTTTATGTTAGAAGTCAAATTGCTCGAGTCATTTAGCCCAAGTTTAATACTAATTTTCAAGATTTATAGTCCGATCAACTCAGGACATAAAGTTTAAGATTTAACCAGTATTAGACCGTAATAAAATTGATTAAAGATTGAATAAAATTGAAGAATTTGAAAAATGATTAAAAAAGATTATCATTACATATTAAAAAATTTAAAGTTTCATTTAAAAAGAAACTGTTAAATAAAAATTAATTGGTTTCTTTTTGTTTGCAGGAACTAATTAATTTATAAAAATTGACTGAATAATTAATAAACTGATCAATTTTTAACAACAAAAACTATTAAATTAAATCAAACTGAAAAATTAAAAACTGAATCGAAAAATTGGTCGATTCAAAGTTTTCACTGTTAAACTTGTCGTTCTTAAAACATTGGATTTAACAATTGTCATTTCTCAATTTCAAAAAAAAATTTCAAGGGATTTGGACTTGGCATTCACATGTGTTTACAAATTGAGCCCCTTAGGGGGTGGTCGAGTTGGTGGAGTGGGGGGCATGGGGACAAAAGGTCTTGTGTTCGAATCCCCCTATCTACGCTCTCTCAATTGAGTCTGTTGTACAGGGTTTGCCTGGTGCGGAATACCCGGTTGGAGTGATTTGCAAGTTCTTGTGTCAATTCGAAAGTTTATTCAGTGCGCATCCAAAGGATAACAGCTGTAGGTTCTTTCGTTAAAAAAAAAAAGTGTTTACAAATTGAGGATGAACATGAAATTGGACGTAAAAAATTCATCATAATTATCTATTACATCAATAACAGAAGTTTCTTTTGCAATCCTTTGCTTGTAACTACAGTATTCACTTCAATATTTATTACGAAATTCATACAAAAAGGAATAATCTAAATCTGTACACACTCCCTATGCATTATGATGCCTAATTTACTTCCAACTCAAAAACATTTTAAGCCTCTTTATACTGACAAATGTTCATATGAATTTACTGTTTCTGTTGCAAGAACATGGCCTAGTTTTCGTTTTTAGGCTTCTAGCTAGTCTTCTCAAGTAGAAGATGACACTAGAAAACCCTTTCTCCAGTAGCAAACAGGTTCCAGAAGATGGTTGTAATGAAATAAAGCCCTGCTGTGACCGTCAGGAATGCCTGGAAAGAACCTAGCCATTGCACAAAATAACCAGTTCCAATAGTGCTGATGATTGCTGCTAGTGTTCCGGCTGAATTTGAAATCCCTAAATCACAAGTTGTTTAAGAATTTCAAGTATCAACAGTGAGCTCTAATGATCAATCTCTAAATACGTTGTAGAATAAGTCAGGACTTACCGTGGAGAAATCCTGCAAACTCGGGCGCTATGTCCTGACCAAAAACAAAATGAAATTATGCCATGTCAGAAGCGATCCGACCCAAAAATCCGATAAGATGAACAATGAAGCTTACTTGCATATTGAGAAGAAAGCCAGCTTGGCTGAAGGAACTCAAGCTCAGGGCTATTGTGATGAAGACAGCTGCTGTAACTGGTGTTTTGGCATAGTTTAAGCAGAGCAATGATACACCAGGTCCTATGAATCCAATAGACTGCATTCATCAATATTCAACAGATTTAGTTATGTAAGAAGAGCATTTCAATCCTCAGTAGACTAGGAAATTAACTTCAAGAATGAAAGACAATACGTTTCTTGTCAGATTCATGTTTTGGAAGGACTTACCTGCATGATCTTTCGGACTAATGTCAAAGAGTAGCCTTTCTTGATTAAAGAATCAGATAAAGCTCCTGCAACATAACCAGAGATTGCCATTGTCCCCCATGGGACAGCACTAAACCAAGCAGCTTGCTTCAAATTCACATTAAACACCTGCATTGACTCGTGAACGAAAATATGAAATCGAGCAACGGAGAAATCATTCCTCAGAACAGAACAAACCGAGTATTTATAGCATTCGAACCTATCAGAACTGGTTTTAAAAGACCTTCCAACTTTCAATGTTAATCAATCTTCAATGTATTCAACTTCCATGAATGACTATACACCAAATGAGTAATAGCACTAACTTACCGTCTTAAAATATACAGGCATCCACGAGAGAAGAACGAAATACCCCTGTAATTCAAAGCATATAAAATGTTATAATTCATTCTGAAAATCATCATTCAACAGCAAAGTAGTGTTATCTTATGCCATCAACTAATATAACTCACCCAATTGTTTGTTACATTAGCAAAAATAATTGCCCATGACGGTAGTTTCGACAACAGAAGGTGCAATGGCGGAAGCTGCCCTTTGGCTACTGAAGAATCTGGTTTAGTTTTACCAGCTTGGATTAACAGCAGCTCTGATTCACTAACAAAAGGACTATCTCCTGGATCACTTGCAACTAAGCTTCCCCATTGTGTTAGCCATAGCAGTCCAAATGACGAGAAGAGGATAAATGGTCCAGAAATGCCAATTGATGACAACATGATTGGAGTTAACAGGAAGCCTACCACATTGCCAAGGTGAAATCCGCCCATTGAGATTCCAACTGCAGTTGCACGCTCATGACTTGGAACCCACCTACTCAATTATACAAACACACACACTTCACAACTTGAGGAATGTGTAATATCAGCTAAAATGCACACCACTGAGCTAATCTGGATCTAAGCTTAACTCGATCAGGCTAGCTAATACACAAGCAGATAAGCCTTGCATAACTTTGCTAAGTTTGTAGTCACAACCACTTATCATAACATGGAAAAGAAAAGATGGTGGTATTACCTTGATAAAAGGGTGTTCATGGAAGGCATAGCAACACCTTCGGCGAGTCCAAAGAAGGCACGAACGGCGAGTAGACCGCCAGTGGAGTGGTTGGCAGCCACTGGAGTGAGGAGAGTGGCCAAAGACCACAAGGCCACACCCCAAGCCATCACTCTTTTCCCTCCATATTTGTCTACCAGGGCTCCCCCTACAATTGAAGAGAATATGTATCCCCATAAAAAGGATGACTTTTTATGGACACACATCAACATTTTAACTAAAACTCATGAGTTTCACCTCACGCTATTTAAAATGCAAGTGGTAACATGAAGATAAGAAAACACAACCTCCTAAAACATAATTGTTTCGTATTAGTTACTGTCCTAGCTAAAGTTAGAAACTTGAAATAAAAAAAATTAGCAGTTTACACATTCTCCTCTTGTGGAATTCTTAAGCAGTCTATCTCCTCCAATCCTCCAACTAAATCAAAGGGCTAATCTTGAATCTAAAACATAAAAGGAAACAATTTTTTGTCCATTTATGGTAAAGCGAGCATCTTTTCAACATTTGTAGCAATCTCAGCCTACATCTATAACGGCCTAGCTGCAGAGTCGATCACTATTAACTTATATTATATCAGATACACGTTTGTGCTTCATCAGAAAGGAAGAATAAACAAGGTAAAAGGAAAAGTGGGTCTTCTTTCGTCTTTCTGCTTTTGGTTCTAGTCCTCCTGATCCTATAATTAACAGGTTGGCAGAATCTGCTTGGAGCCCACTTCTGTGTTTTTACTTTCTTGAAGTAAAAGCAATATATGCGACAGATAAAAATATTCAATCTAAATCTTAAACGAGGACCAATTGCACCTGGTAACAGGTAAGAGGCGGCGAGCCACCGCAGCCCGCTACTTTCTCAGCCCGACACAGTTTAAACGCATTAATGACACCAGAAGGTAAATCAAATAATCTCAAAACATCTCAATATATGAATATATATACCTGAACTATGCCCAAAAAAGAACTAGACCAACCAAATTTGGCGGCGAGAGGAACGACGGCCACCGACATAACGACACGGTCCACATTACACAGGCACATAACGCACGCCGTCAAAGCGACAACCTTGTACCTCTCTGGTATCCTGACGGTGTTAGCCTCTCCCACAAGCATCCCTCTCTCTATACCCTCTGCCGTGCACTTCACAACACAACCATCTCTCTTGTTTTTCACTTTCAACTGATGATGACGACGATGGTCTGATACTGACCATTTGACGGATTCTGTTTCTGCGTTTGGTCTCTTTGCCTCCAACCTCAACTGGGTACTTCTCCTAAAATGGATCAAGTTTGACTGTGAGTTGAACAAACCACAAGAGCTTGGTGTTGTCGAGGAATGAAGCAGAGATTTTGCAGCCATAATGTGAGAGAAAACCTGAGAAACTCTGCGTTAATGGAGCAAGAGCAACAACTACACTTCCAATGATACGTTAAAATATCAATGAAAAGCGAAGCTTTAGGAGTCGTTTATGGCTCGTAGTTGGTGAGAACTGCGAGAGAGGAAGAGTAGAGAGGAGAAGGCAACCAGATAACACTTTTGACATTCACTGCATCACCAACTTTGATTTATTAAGACAAATTAATAAAAACATGTCACGTTATATTGTGGATTTTATTCTTAAATTGGCCACGTTCATGAGTTCAATTAAAAAATATTAATTTTCATATATTTTGAATAAATTATTTAATAAATATAAAATAACAATAATAAATTATTTCATAATTTTTATTTATATTAAATTAAATTAATTTTCAAATTGATCAATTAGAATTACCTTCAAAATTAATAAAAATTTTGCAATTGATATGGTAATAACTTTATTCAATACAATAATTCAAGGTTAAGTTCTTATATAAATATTAAAAAGAAAAGTTGTAACTAATTTAAAATGAAAAACTAGTTATAAAACAAATCTGCAATAAATTAAATTCAAATAATTCAACATTTTCCATAATTAAAATATTTTAAAAAATTCGAATTTAAGATAACAATATTTAATAATTGAAATATATCTCAGATTTTCATATAAAAAGTTGGAATTAAAGATAAAGGGCATTTATTAATTGAAAATATAATCATTCGTTAAGTACTTATATTATTATCAATGTTTTAAAAACTAGGCGAAAGTCAAAAAGGTAGGACAAGAGTTTTAAGGCTTAAAACGTTTAGTCGTATTAGACTATTATGAAACTTGCTAAAGATTAAATAAAACTAAAGAATTTAAAATATAGCTGAAATATATTATTCTTACCCATAAGAATTTGAAGTTTAATTGAGAGAATAGATTGTTAAATAAAAATTAATTTTTTAATCATTGATTATTAGAGATTTTCAAGTAATTAAAACAAAATTTAGTAATTTTGGAAGTGAAATGACATTAATTTGTAGTATCTCCCATTTGTTAATTGGTTTTGTGAGGCTAATTTAATTGGTTTTATATATTCACTAACACACCCCCTCAAGTGAAAGTCTTTTGGGCTTGAAATTTGCATAAGTTCACTCTATTTTTTGCTGAATAATAGTGAGTGGTAGGATTTGAACTCACGACCATTTAATCAAACATGCTCTGATACCATGTTAGGATTTGAACTCACGACCATTTGATCACAGAGGTTCTGATACTATGTTAAATGACTGTTCACTTAACATAGTATCAGAGCATGTTTGATCCAGATTATTAATTTCTGTTGTCCTTTTAGATGTCCAGTCCTAGCGGCCCGGTCCGGTTACTGCTACGTTTATTTCAAGTGACAACTAGATGTTCAGTCCCAGTTGCATTTGAGGGGAGTGTTAGAGTATCCCATATTTGACTAAATATGAAAATATTAAAAAATTTATAAGTAGTAATAATGAACTATCTAAATGACTAGTTATAGTAATTTTGACAATAATTAACCCAAGCCTAATTTTTATTAATAGACTCTACACCTTATTCGTATTAAAAATTCTAACACCATTGACATCTCTCTTTAAGAGGTTGAGAGCCTAACCGGTATTACCTAACTTGTGGTGGTGGCCAGCCACGACTTCCTCGGTCAACGGCCACCGGGTCTTCCTCTCATCATCTTGAAGCTTTACTTAATGCCTGGACTCTTTAATCGATTTTAAAATGACTAAACAATAATATCCTTATTTTGCGTGAGATAATTAATATTTAAACTTTATAATTTAATGTTCACACGATTTGCATGTACTTATTTACGTAAATCCTAAGTCAACTCAACAAATGGTCTTGGACTTGGAAAAGGTTAAAATGGGATTTTGAGTAAAAGGATTAAATTAAAACTCGATATTTTAAAAAATTTGTTTGGTTTAATTTAAGAGGATGTAAGTTTAAATCACAATAAAAAAAGATTTAACTCAACAAAAAAATCAGAGAAAATAATTAATTAGGAGTAGAGATTTATAAATATAAGTTGAATGGAATTTATCATTTATAGGGCTGGCAAAAAATCGATTTCAAATCAAATCGATTCCGGACAATTCGAATAAAGGTAAAAATTTCATGACCCTAATCTTGTTTGAAATCATTTTTTTTAACCAAACTGTCCTGAAATCAAACAGGATTGAAAAACACCCAACCTGATTCGGAACCAGTTTGTTCGATTTTAACTAATAGCAAAGGCCCATTAAATTGCACAATCTTTTTCCCATCTCTTTTTCTCTGTAAAACTAATCAAAAAAATTATAGCAAAAAAGAAAAAAAAGCACTTTAAATCAAAATTCAAAATTACGTAAATTTTTTCTTTGCCAAAATTTGAAACAATGATTCTTTTGCCTTTTTTTTAATTTGGATCGGACAATTTTAATCGGTTTTAAATATTTGGTGTTGACCAATTTTAAAAATTCGAACATCTTGTCCGGTTAGGTCAACTCGAATCTAGATTTGATTTTAATTCTGACAAAAATCGGTCAACTTGGTTTAAATTCGGTCAAAAAAAATCTAACTCGTATCTGATTTTTTCCGGATCGGACATGATCGAGTTATCAGTTCAGATGAAATTTTGCTAGGCCTAATGATTTATAAATATTAGTAGAATTGAAATTATCGTGTAATTCATTAATTATTCATTTACATGGATTATTTGAAAACAGTCTCTCTATTAGTTAGCAATAAGGTTGCGTACTATTAGACCTTTCTAAATTTTGCATCTAAGTGAATTTATACTGAATTGTTGTCGTTGTTGTATTTAACTCGTTAAGTGATTTACTTATAATTTATATAGTATTATGAATACTACTTAAATCAAGTTTATTTAAGAATGTCAATGAGTCGGGTCGGGACAGGTCAGCCCGTGGCCCCTGACGAGCCATGGGCGGACAGGGCCAACCTCGCCTATCTTTTTTTTAAAGGTTAAAAATGATATCGTTTTTTAAATAATGATCGGGCCGATCAGGCCAGTCATTTTTTACCTGTAGCTCGCTCGTAGCTCGATAAACCCGGGCCGTACCAAAAGTTACATCTCTAAGTTTATTACTTGTTTCATTAAATAACTTATTGAATAATACGTAATTTATGAATTATTATGGTCAACGATTGCGTACTTGAAAGGTATTGAACTATTGATTGTAGGTTTGGTTTCAAGAAATTTATAAGAAATGTAATACATAAAGAATAAGATGGATTAGACATGATTATAGTAACTTAAAAGTCTAATCACCACGGGAAACAACAACATTTTTTCCACTTCATCCGTGACCAAAGATGAAGTTTGGTAATGAGTCGAGTAAGCATGAGCTTGACTCAAAATTATATGTTTGTATTTTGGACTTGACTCGAAATTTGATTATGTCTTAAGCTTCGAGCACGAGCCTAAACTCAATCAGGCTCGGATTTTGAACAAACTCAATTACATCCTAATTAAGCTTGATTATATTTTTTATTTTTAAAAATTAAAAATGACATTATTGTATTTAAAAATTTTAAATTTTAGACCGAACTGAATTCAACTCAAAGTCCAAATTTAAAAAAAAAAAACTCAAACTCGATCATCTCAAGTCGGACCTATTAATTTCGAGTTAGATCGGGACAAGTTTTGCTATTCCTACCAAAGGCGATGTTTAGAACAAATTGTTACTCCTCATTTCCCACCTACCCAATCCATGGATATTACAATCCACCAAACACAATGGCCCAATTGCCTCGTTTTCTTCCTCTTTAGTTTTACCTAATTTTTGGTCTATGTATCCCATCACTCCAAAGTCAAAATCTTAAAACCTTTTCAAGTCCTTAAATGGGAAAAGGGACATCTTCGATCTGAAGATTTGTACAAAAATTTGATTTAATATTTAATATTTAATGGTGGTTAGAAAAAAAACCATAATTTTATAAAAATTGTTTTATTTGAATTTTAAATTAATGAAACCCTAAATTTTTATTTAGACTCCATAATATTTCTTTTAATTTTTTAATGGATTTCCTTTTCTTTTTAGTACTAATTTAGGTATTTCATCCCCAACTCTTACTAAAATTGTTAAAAATATTTGGGCATAGACCAAAATTTAAGATTATGTCAATTTAAATTTTAAATAAAAATAGATTTTACAATGTTAAAATTCTTTTTTTAACGTTTACGTTACTAAATACTAAAATTTAATTTAAAATTTTATAAATACTTTTTTTTAACGGAGGAATCTACAGTAGTTGTCATTTAGATGTGCACTAAGTAAACTTCTGAATTGATGCAATAGCCTGCAAATCATACCAATTAGGTCAAATGGTTTGCTGCAATTCTAGTTTAGTCCAACTCAAAATCAACGGGTCATATTCAGGTTGTTCAAGTTTCTGAACGAGTTCAGGTTTGGAGTACTAGCTCAAGGCTCGGGTCAAGCAGTTTGAACTCACTCTCCAAAATAATGTCATCTTGATTTAACTTTCTAAAATAACATCATTTTAGCTTGAATTTTTTATTTAACCGGACTTTAAATTAGGCTCGTGTCACCTATTTGTGGGGTTGATCTTCAAAAATTTTAAAATTTGATAATAATATTATAATTTTAAATTAACCTTTTAAGTTTAAAGGTTTGTTTAGTTGATTTGGATGGACCACAACCTTTTTCCCGAAACAATGGTTGCAACTACAAGCACAAGTCTATGTAGAAGAATGAGCCCAAAAAATAAGGAATAAAGGCTATATGAGTCAATATCATCCAAGTTCAACAACAGCAACTTGGGCTTTACTTGGATGAAAACTACAATAGAAGTTTTTGGATCTTTCTTTCGTGATTTTTTTCGATTGTATTTGAGGCATACTACTTGAGCCCGAACTCGATTGATCAAAGTCCGAACTTGATTTTAATGTTTTTTAATAAAATTTTAAAAATCTGTTTTTTATTTAAAAATTTTAGGCTTCAGGTTAGACTAGAAAATTCGAACTTGAACTTGATTTGAAGCCCAATAATTAAAAACTTAGCTCGAGCACGGTTTAAGTCTAATCATTTCGAGTCGAACCTATTGACTTCAGGTTGGGTTGAACTCGGGTCCTAATGTTATGCTTAATTATGAATCTTCTATAACAACAGGCTTCTAAAAATTAGTTTGAATTTAGTTTTATCTAATATAAAAATTAATAAATTAAAATCAATTTCATCAAATTTAAGATTTTCAGTTTTAACTAATCATAACAAATTAATTAGGTTTAAATTAGGTCAAACTTATGGATCAAAAATTAAAAATTATGTTTGACTAAACTCCGACTCCGGTTTGAATTTGAAATTTTTGTTATTTGAGTTAAACTCAAACTCAAACTTTAAGATGCTCGAATTTAGTGTGATTCGTTACAATTTTTATTAAAAACATTCCCCACGAAAGAGTCTATTTGAAGTGTATACTTTTCTTTTTCATACATCTAATCCTTTGTAAACCTTACAACCCTATATCCTTTGTAAACAAGTTCATGAGCCTCTCTACTTTACAAATATTGAAAGAGAAAGGCAAAGACCATCTTTTTCATTTTCTCATTATTTGACCTTCAAAAGTCAAAATTTACCAATGCACACTAACACGAAACTACTAGCCTAAGCCAACTTTTATGTAGGGTTGACATCTCGGCCGAACCTTTTAGGTCAAGCTTCGGTTCGAACTTTGTTTTTTAAATTTTATCAAAACAACGTCATTTTATTTCATAAGTAAAAATTTTATTAAGTAAAACGATTCAAAACTCAACCCGACGTCACGCAACCCTATTCTTTTATTGTAGATAAGAGAAAGTTACTATCTTATAAGTTATTATTACCACACACGATAGATACGTAGGGATAATTGGAAAATCCCAACAAAGTATGCTTGGAAATAGTGTTCTCTCCTTTAACCCTAAATTCTCTTTTCTTGGGATTCCTTCACTCTCCATGAATGATTACATTAGGTTTCTCAAAGGATTATACTAATCATGACCATCTTGGACTCTTACCTAAGAGAAATTATGATACATAAAATACAACTAAATCCAATCTCATTACTTGAATTTAAACTATTAGTTCGTTAAATAACTTATTCGAAACATATAATTTACGAGTTTACATAACACGTAAGAAATAATAGTTATAATTCCCGGTATAAAAAGAAACTCTTTATAAAAGACAAAGTGTAAATAAAAAATTTGATTGGTCTAAAATTGGAGTTTAGACTTTCTGTTTTTGTTACTCTAATCTAATCATCTTTTTACTCTAAAATGACTTTGTTTTATATCTATATATACATAAAATAATGTTATTTTAAGGGCAGAAACAAGATTATAAATAGCATATTAGACACAGAAGATTTGATGACTCAAAATTGAGGATTAGATTTCTTATATCGATTAAGATGTTCTGTCGAATGTGTGAATAAGATTTAATAAAATAAGGTTGAAATAGAAGATTTAATGTCTCAATATTAGGGCCTTCTTTAAATTTGAGTATCATTTTATATTTTTTTATGAACATGGATGATGAGAAAATTAAAAAAAAAAGTGAGTCCTGAATAATATGTGCTAGCTGTATGCCCTTTGTGTAGGGTAAAAGAGGTCTCAAGTCAAGTAGCTTGTCCTTTTGTATTCATATTTCTTTGTGTAATGATGATGGTCTCTTGCCTTTTTAGCTTTTTACTCACAGTTTGTTTTTCTAAATAATATCTCTTCAACAAAGATGAACATGTTAGAACAACTTTAGGTGTGCTTATGGGGTTGTGTAATCATGGATTATAATTGTTTTAGGTTTATAACAAAGACAACATTATTATATGTAATAATTGGTTTCTGCGAAATTTGTGGAATCTTAAGGGTGTGCATGTTTAATCTTATCCCCACTCGGTGTTTTCTAATTACAAGGCTTTAACCATACTTTTGGATTAGATCCGTTTTTTTCTTTTTTTGAATTACCAAATCGACTCGTTTTTTAAGATTCGAGTCGGATTTAAACTTAATTATTTTTTATTGTTTTGAATCCGATCAAAATTAAGCTACACCACTTAAGTCTTCAAATTTCGATCCTGTTCTTAAAACATTGAGTAAGATAGTTACATTTATGAATTTCGAAACATACTACTCCTGGGTGGATTGAATACGGAAAGTTTATATTTCTCTTTGCTATTTTCAATGAGAACATGACAAGCAAATTAAAGGAAAGGTCGTGCTCACTGCATAAAGCTTCACAGAGACAGAAACTACTGCTCCTGACTACAGAATCTTCAGATACCTACAAAAGAACAGCAAACAAGCTTTAAAAATTGCCTGCCAAATCCTAAGTGTTGTATTTTAATCTCCTTTTTCTTTTTTCCTTGTATTGATAAAAGTTCTTTCCGCTAGTTAGGAGTAAAGTATGTTTTATCGTACCTCTTTAAATTTTACGTATCAGCGAAATTTTTATATCGGTAGAACTCACAACCAATATCTTCATATAAATTACGTAATTCGAGTAAATCATTTAACGAATCAATAATTCATTATTAAGTAGCTTTTCTCAAAAGCTTAGATTTGCAATCCCATGATTACAAGGTATTCTACTAATTTCGTAATGAATACCCATTTGAGTAGCTTGCCTGATTTGTGTCGTCCTTGGATGCATTATACTATACGTGTGATTGAGTCCAAGTTAATGCTTCTGAGAGGCAGAATCATTAACCTTACAGGACAATTGAAAAGTTTATAATGTGATCACAAAACAAGCTATTGAGTTCCATTCGATTTGAAGCAATTGATCATGCACGAATTAATTAAAATTCTAACCAAGTTTAATTTGAAATATTGCTTAACTTGGTTCAAATAATTTTAAAAAATAACGTTATTTTAATTTTAGATGAAATTGAATTTAGATTGTAAAATCAAAGAATTAGATTGTGTTGGTGGTCGAGTTGGTAGAGTGAGTGGCATAATGCCAAAATATTCTATGTTCAAATCTCCCTACTTATGCTCTTTCGATCAAGCATGTCATATAGGGCTTGCCTAGTGCGGAGTATTCGGTAGACATGATTTGCAGACTATTGTATCCATCCGAAAATTTACCCAAAACGCATCCAAAAGGTAGCATCTGCGGGTTCTTCTGTTCTGAAAAAAAGAATTCGTGTTGTAAAATTAAATAATCGGATTGATCCAAACGGTAGATAAATAGATTTTAATCTAATTCATTATTATTTCTAAATATACATAAAAAATTTTTGAAGCAAGACCAATAATGGAATGGTCAATAAAAGTGGCGTCAAAATTTAAGTCAAAGATCTAAAGGTGTCACTCTCTCTCATGACTAAAACATACAAATGGGAATGTTACAATAAGTGAAATTGATTTGAGAGAGGCATGAAAAACAATACTTTTGGTGGGGTATGTTTGGACTAGAATAGGGATTCAACCTTGGAACTATGCATGCAAAGAGAAAATATAGGAATCAGATCTCCTATTTCGGTTATGATGTTCCTATTATGTTCTATTAAATCTCATCCACACATTTACGTAGACCCCACATAAATATATAGATAAGATTTAATGAAATATGGTTGAAATAGAATAACTGGAATAGAGAATTTAATGTGGAAAATATAACCTTAACGTGTTTCAATTAGTAGAATAAGTCTCTCAATTAAAAACCTCCCATTTAAAAAAATATCACAATTTTACCTTAAACTTTTAAAATAATTGATTAAAAGTAAAAGTATGTTAAAACTTGTAAATATCAATTGAATTAAACATGACATTCGATATTATTAGTTTTGTCAAGTAATTTATTTGAAATTATAATTTATAAATTATTACGAGCATTTGATGATTACATATTTACATATTCGAAAAATAATGAATATAGGTTTTGCCAACTTAAAAAAAAGAGAAAATACATGTTTTTTATAACATTATTTATAATTTTAGTTTTACAACACATGTTTTCCTGTTTTCAAATTTTATTAAAATTTCTAATTTTAAATTTCAAATTGACGTTGTATAGTATCATATATATTATCACGTACTATTAAATTTTTTAATATGAGTAGAGTGTAGAATTTACTAACAATAATTGGGCATGAGTCAACTATTGTCAAAATAACTAGAACTAGTCATTTAAATAGTTGACCCTTACCACTTATAAACCTTTTAATATTTTCATGTTTAGTTAATATGGAATACTTTAACATATATAACGTTTCAATATAAAAAATAATGTTATTTCAGAATTTAAAGTTAGAGTTTTTATGAAGTTTGATTACAGAGCGAATGAATATTATAAAATAAAAAAATATTGATAATTTTTAAAAAAATAAAATTACATTAATAATATACTAAACTACATTTGAATAAGAGTAACTATTCTTGTGATGCTTTTTTTTTTAAGAAAAGAAAATGGTTGATGGGATGATTGAAATGGGACCAACATAGCATTTGGAATGGAATATTTGTCTCAAATCTCTTATGCCTTTTGCATATCCACTTTGGATATGGCAAAATTATCAAAACCCTAACAAAACCCTAGAAAGACAAAGCAAACCCTAGATGTAGAAAATTTAAAGAGAGACAAATCCAAAAGACCATCGTTTAAAAAAAATTAAATAATTAAATCCATATTTTCCCTTTATATATAATTTTATATTCATGCACATAAATACACTCTCCTTAATATGTTTCGATTGGCAAGTAGAAAATTATTCACACGTGCGATTTCTAGTCCTACTCATTTCATAATTATTTTATGGTACGTACGGTGTGTATTTAATTTTACGGTATTCATTTGGCTCGTTCTCTCTTGCTTCATTGGTACTTTTCAAGTTTTAATTGATATTTAATAAACTATAATAAAAAAAGAAAACTAATAAATATGTTAGAGTATTTTATATTAACTAATCATGAAAATATTAAAAGGTTTATAAGTAGTAAGGGTTAACTATCTAAATGATTAGTTCTAGTCATTTTGACAATGGTTGACTCAAACTCAATTCTTATTTATGGACTCTACACTCAATCCATATTAAAAATTATAATATGGTATTCATATTAATTTCTAGGTTGTCCGTTTGGATGTCCAGTCCTAGCAACTTGGTCCAGTTACCACTGTGTTTACTTCAAATGACAACTAGATGTTCAATCCCAGTTACACTTGAGGGGAAGTATTAATTAGAGTATCTTATATTGACTAAAAATAAAAATGTTAAAGGGTTTATAAGTGGTAAGGATTAACTAGCCAAATGACTAGTTCTAGTTATTTTAACAATAGTTGACTCAGGTCCAGTTCTTATTAATGAATTATACACTCTATCCATATTAAAAATTCTAATAGTTATTACTTATTTTCTTATAATATTATTAATTTATTACACAATTCTTTATGATATTCTATTTGTTTTATTACATTTTTTAAAATAAAATAGTATTAACATTATCTTAAATTTATGAATAGAAAATTTAATATAATATAATAAAAATAGCTATATGATAATTAAATAATATTGTAAAAATGAATAATAATTTTAAAATATGGTAATTTACAAAATTATTAAATTAGGGAATATCTAATGAAACTAATTATTTCTATTATATTTTGCATTATATATATATATATATATATATAATATATATATCTAAGCCAGCTCATAATTTTTTGGAATTTCGTGCTAAATAAATATATATATATATATATATATATATATAAATGGCTTAGAACTTAGAAGTCAGCACCATATGTTTTGCTTCTTTGCCTTTTTCTCATTATTTTATTTCAAAGGTTAAACTCTCTTCTTCTTTTTTTACAGAGGAACTTTTTAAAATAGAGAAATTTGTAGTTGTTAATTTTTTAGATGAGGACCGGATAAATCTTCATAATGATATAATAACTTATAAATTATTCTAATTAAATATTCTGCACTAAATAAATCCTGTATTACAGACTTGATTGAGAGAGTATAAGTAAAATATTCAAACACAGGACTTTTTGAACATATATTCTCTACTCCGCCATCTCGACTATTCCTAGAGGGCTGGCAAAACAATTTTGGACATTAGCTTAAACACTAAGCAAGCACTTTAAAGATCAGAGCAAAAGATTCTCTTTAAAATGTATAAAAAGTTATGCAAAACAAAAGGCCAAATGTGTTACTTTTACTCAAAAACACATCCTTTAATCATGTTTTGGGATTAACATAATTTGTAATTTATAATTTAAATCTACGAATGAAAAATAAAAATACTTAAAAAAAGAGGGATTAAATATATGATTTGCACCTCAACATTTTATAAAAAATTTAACTCTTTAGCATTATCTCTTATACTATTTTGCACCGTAACATTATTAAAATAGTATTCATTATATTCTAATGTTACTAAAATAGTACTCATTGCATACTAGTTATCTTTGATACTACTCTGAATTATAACATTACTAAAATAATACTCGTTGCATCTTAAAAAGTGATAATATAAATAACAGTAGGAGTTTGTTAAAATCTTTTACGAAACGTTAAAATGCGAATTAAAATTTTAATTAATATTAAACGAAAATTTTTTAATTTATATAAAATCTTAAATTTTATCATTACTATTTTGAAAATAATAAAGTGAAACTTAATATTATAAATAAAGAAAAAATAAATTTAACATTTTAAAAATAATTTGTACTTTTAAACCTTTTTTAAAGTAACCAAGTTGAGGTCACTATCAGTTATGACAATGATAACGAGTGTTCACTTATATGTATACCCACTCGAGAGACATGGTTTGGTATAAGAGAAGCAAATAAGTCCAATCAGAAGTGGGAGAAAAACAAAGTTGGAGCATGTTTGGGAGAAAGGAAAATGAAAGGAAACCGTGAGAAAACAAAAAGAACCCTGAACAGGGAAAAGAGAAAGTAAGAAAGAAAACAAGGAAAAGGAAAGCTACGAGCTTTTCTCTATTTTCTCTTGTACATGCACGCCAAACATCTCTTTATCGATGGCGTGATTTACTTTTGCTTTTTCCTCTTTCGACAGGAATCTTTGAAAATTGAAAGCATCTGTGCAAAGATGAGAAAGAAAATAAAATTTATAAAAAGGGCAGAGGATAATATTATGATTAAACAAGGGTTATATTTAAAATTTTCCCTTATATTTATGTTTTTAATCAAAATATGATAAATATTTTTTTTAAATAGAGTAATCCGTAGTTGCTACCTTTTGGATGCGTAATAGCCTGTAAATTACGTCAATGAAGTACTTCACACTAGGTAAGTTCTGTACGATAGGCTCAATCGAGAGAGCATATATAGGGAGAATCGATTACAAGACCTTTTGGCCCTGAGTCCCTCCACTCTATCAACTTGACCACCCTTAAGATATTTGTGTTTGTTATTTATTTATATTTTCATAATATTTTGATATAAATTATAAAAATAGTTGTCATGCAAATATTCTCGCCCTCAAAAAATTAACATACCCTAATGCATAAGGCTCCCTGTTTTGTGAACACACATCCTTCCTTTTGCATCTTCTCGAAAGGGATTGTTTATGTAATCCAAATTCGTGACTTTATAATAAGAAAATAGTAATTTTTACTAATTACTCTAAGATTCTTCGTTACAAGGGAGAACCACATCTATCACAAATAAAATAAATAAATTAACACGAAAATCATGTAAATGATGGAGTGTATATGCCCCCTAGTGGTGGTCGAGTTTATGGAGTGGGAGACATAGAGTCAAAAAGTCTTGTGTTCGAATCTCCCTACTTATGTTCTCTTGATCGAGCTTGTTGTACATGATTTGCTTAGTACGGAGTACTCGATTGATTTGATTTACAAGATATTGCGTTAATCTTTTTCATTGATTAATTATTTTTAATAACAATTTTCTTTATCATGATTGAGATTTACAATTTCTTTCACATGGGTCAGTTAAAAATAACCTCTCTATTAGTTAATAATAAGATTGCTTATTATTAAACCTTCCCAAATAATAAACAACTGAGTTACAATCTCAAGAAATTTTCAAGAGACTTGCTTCAACCATTTTTTAGTGAAATCTAAGATTGGTTTTTATAAGTTTCATGATCATTTTAAAAGATTATGATTACTACAACAATAATAACAACAATACTCAGTAAAAATCCTGCTAAAATGTAAGGTTTAAAGAGGTCTAATAATACGCAGTCTTATCGTTAACTAGTAGAGAGACTATTTCCAAATGACCCACATAAATGAATGAAAAAAAATAAAAAAATAAAGGAAAATTTAAAAAACCAAAAAATAATCTTAAACTTAAAATAAAAATATAAATATAAAAGTAAAAAATAATTATACCAATAAAATTATCCTTTTTCAAATATAAGTTGAGAATTTTTTTTTAATTAACAGGAAATTATAATTTTTATAAGTTTATTTATTGAAATTAACTTTGAAATTTATCTAAATTGTTTTTCATCTCAAAATAAATTTAAATCACCGAAAGAAGCAAATTGCATAAGCAAAACATCTATTTAGTAGTAGGCCCCAACACACTGATTTCAAAGGCTTGAGTGCCCCAAGCAAAGCAAAGCAAATCGAAAGAAAAAGTAAAATCAAAAATAAGTAGAGGTTTTCTTTTTCTCTTTAGTTCACTTTCCCGTTAGTTCCATAATTTTTCTTTCACTTTCTCTCACTTTCTCGTTGGAACCAAACACAGTTCTCTTCTTGTTTTTTTCCTATCTGTCTCTCACGCATACACTAAACACATTCTCCCATAACTGACTCTGTCTGTCTCACATTTACTTCACGCTCTGTCTCAGAAGCACAAGATCATGATAATATGAGCATCGAGCTCATCACATTCCACCAGCGGTGATGAATCCCGCCACCGACCACCCGCCACCCCAACTCCTACAGCCGCAGCCCCCCCGCTCCTCCACTTCCTGCGACCGTCACCCTGACGAGCACTTCACTGGCTTCTGCCCGTCATGTCTCTGCGAGCGACTCGCCGTCCTCGACCACTCTTCCTCCTCCTCCTCCTCCCGGAAACCGCCGCCCATTCCCACCTCCTCCACTGCTGCTGCTGCCCTTAAAGCCATCTTCAAACCCTCGTCTTCTTCGGGTGGGGGTGGGTCAAAGCAGCCATCTTTCTTCTCGGAACTCCGGCGGACGAAGTCGTTTTCCGCTTCAAAAAACGAGGGCTTTTCTGGGGTTTTTGAGCCGCAGAGGAGGTCTTGTGACGTTAGAGTTCGTAACACTCTTTGGACGCTCTTTAATCAAGACGACGAGCGAAATCCATCTAAGAAGGAGCAATCTTCCAAAGGTTGTGCTGGTGGCGAAGTTGAAATCGAGGCTAGAATCTCCACTTCTAGTGTTCGGGATCCTGTTTTCGAGTCCAAAGAAGAGGAGGTGATGGAAAGCGAAAGCGAAAGTAATGGTGATGGTGTTGAAGATGGTGATATAGGTAAGATTGCTCCAGACGAGCCCGCGAGGAGTTCGAGTGCGAATACGAATTCGAACCCTGTTGCTGAGATTATAGAGGAAGAAGAAGAGGAGGAGGAAGATGAAAAACACATTGTGATAGAGCCAGAGCAAGTGGTAGGGGAGGAGCTCAAGCCCATGAAAGACCACATAGATCTTGATTCTCAAACAAAGAGAAGAGATTTTAAGGAAATTGCCGGGAGTTTCTGGTCTGCGGCTTCTGTTTTCAGCAAGAAGTTGCAGAAATGGAGGCAAAAACAGAAGCTAAAAAAGAGGAGGAGTGGTGGGTCGGGGTCGGCCACATTGCCGGTGGAGAAGCCGATTGGTCGGCAGTTCAGAGAGACTCAGTCGGAGATTGCTGATTATGGGTTTGGAAGAAGATCTTGTGACACGGATCCGAGGTTCTCGCTTGATGCTGGGAGGATTTCATTTGACGATCCTAGGTACTCGTTCGATGAGCCAAGAGCTTCTTGGGATGGTTATCTGATTGGAAGAACATTTCCTAGAATGCCTACTATGCTTTCAGTTGTGGAAGATGCTCCTGTCAATGTTGTTATGAGGTCTGATGCTCAAATCCCAGTTGAAGAACCACCACCACCAGCAGCTTCAATGGCTGCACTAATGAACGCCATTGATGAAGATGAGAGTGTTCCTGGTGGGTCTACTCAGACTAGGGAGTACTATTCTGATTCATCTTCCAGAAGAAGGAAGAGCCTTGATATGTCTAATTCCATCAGGAAGACTGCAGCTGCTGTGGTGGCTGAAATTGATGAATTGAATCCTGTTTCAAATGCTAAAGTCTCTCCTGCTACTGTTGATTCCTTTCATGGACAGAAGTTTGTTGTTCCTGATAAGGATCCGAACTTGAACTCGAACTCAAACTCGAATTCAAACTCGTTGAGGGATGATTGCTCCGAAAGTTTTGATATGGGGTTTAGAGACAATGCTTCTGTGGTGGGGAATGGTGAGAGGAAGGGGGCCAAGAAGTCAAGGAGATGGAGCAAGGCATTCAAAATCTGGGGGTTCATTCATCGGGTAACCGTCACGAAAGACGAAGACGATGATCGTTATAGTCGATCCAACGGCGTTGAGAGATCATTTTCAGAGTCTTGGCAGGAGCTGACAGGGGACCGAAATGGAGGAGCATTTAGAGCAGGGTTTAACCCCAAGGTCTTGAGGAGCAATAGCAGCGTGAGCTGGAGAAACTCCCAACATTTTGGAGCTTCTGCAACAACATTTGGTAGTGCAAGGAAGAGTAATGTGGAGACTAATGGTCATGCAAGAAAGAGAAGAGATGAGTTTGTGTTGGAGAGGAACAGGAGTGCAAGGTATTCACCCAACAACATCGATAATGGACTTCTACGGTTCTACTTGACACCTATGAGGAACAGTAGAAGAACAACTTGGGGAAAAAGTAAGACCAATCATGCACATTCCATTACAAGGAGTGTGCTTCGATTGTACTAGAAATGGCTGTCGGGTACAGCTGCCATTATCGTGTTTCTTTGCTTTGATGTTGTTAAATTTGATGTTATTGGTTGGTTGGATACAAAAAAAGAAAACACTCTTCTGAATTTGTTCCCATTAAGTTGGTCTTCTTCTTCTTCTAAGTTATCAGAATAACAATCAAAATTTATAATGCCATTATGTCATCTGCTTCTTGTCTGTGTCTTTGTGTCATTTGTCTGCAAGAATTCTTGTTCCTTCTGTTGGTGTTCTTGTTCTTGTCATGGCTCTTGCCAGAACTGGTCAAGACATAGGGAATATGCGTGCGATTTGGATTCATTTCAGGATGTTGGTTCTCTGTTTCATCCTTGTCCTATATACAGCTATATAGCCTATGGTCTGCTAAGGTTTTATCAGAACATCTTATTAGTTCAAAATTTTGGCATGTTACATTATCTTATGGGACATCAAGAGGCCATGTGGTCCATAGAATGGTGAAGTGAGGCCATCTTAGGAGTAAGGATGACAATTAGGCCCAGCCTGACTCATGGGCCATGTGGTCCATAGAATGGTGAAGTGAGTCCATCTTACAAGTAGAGATGATAATTAGGTCTCGGTCTCGCCGCCAGGCCTGGACCAGGTGTCAAGCTTTAGGCTGAGCTCAGGTTTAGATTCGGGCTATCAGGTCCGACCCGACAACTATTACGACAAACGATGACCTTTTATGCAAAAATTGTTTTTTCTATCTTCTCATTAAAAAATAAAAAAATAAGTCGAGCTCAAACTTGATGGGGCCTCGGTTTAGACTTGGTTGCAGCAGAAGATGTCTTGTAAGGCTCAAGCTTAGGAGGCTTGAACCTAGTCCCGATCCATTGTCATCCTTACGAATCTTTCAATTTAAAAAGTTGAAGAATTCACTTTAATTTTAAGAAGAAATGTTAGAAATATGTTGGAGTTTGTAACTTATTAAATTGATTTAATTACTTAATTTTGAATTATTAATTTATTAAATAATTTTTTTAAAATACATAATTTATAAATTATTTATAAACATATACATGATTAATTAATATTCAAATAATTATTTTTAAACGAAAAAGTAAAATATAAAAATCATCAATATAGTTAACTTATAATTTTATATTTCTAATTTTTGTGTAATAGAACTTATTTTTCTTTTTAAATTTTTTTATGATATTCTCTATTAAATTAGATATAGCTTTGGTATATTATTTATTTAGTTATCATACAAAATTTTTCATTATATTTTGTTAATTTGTCATATAATATTATTTTAAAGTTATGAATAAATAAAGAATTAATGTAATAGAAATTGGTTCTATAATAGTTAAATAATATTAAAATATGATATTTTAAAAATATAAAAAATATAATATAATTAATTCATAATTTTTATATTTGTTGAAATTTTTATATAATAAATGTAGTAATTAACTGTCAGAAATTAGTTTGCATAGGAAGACAGAAGTTCAGTTAAAGAGTCCCAAGTGGGGAAAGACAGACAACCTAAGTACGCCGTTAAACGAACATGCACCAAGACAAACCACCCACAAAACCCTCAAAATTTACTCCGACTGCCACTCGCCATGGTCGTCGAGCTTCCTAAGTCTTTATCCTCCAAACACCTCCTGAAGCTCCTCAAAGCCCAGAAGAATGCCGAGTCAGCACTCACCCTGTTCGACTCGGCGACTCACAGCCGACGCGTCAGACACTCGCCAATTGTCTTCCAACACATACTCCGCCGGCTGACGGACCCAAAACTAGTAGTACACGTTCACAGAGTCGTCGAGCTAATCAAAACCCAGCAATGTCAATGCACAGAAGACGTCGCTCTAATGGCGATCAAAGCCTACGCAAAGAACAAAATGGCAAACCAAGCTTTGGGTGTTTTCCAGCGGATGGAGGAGGTTTTCGGTTGCAGGCCTGGGATTAGGTCGTTTAATAGTTTGTTGAATGTTTTTTGTGAGTGTAATCAATGGGGTAGGGCTGAATCGTTTTTAAGTTATTTTGAAACTGCGGGTATGTCTCCGAACTTGCAGACTTATAATGTTTTAATTAAGATTATGTGTATGAAGAAGCAGTTTGATAAGGCGAAAGGGTTGTTGAGGTGGCTGTGGGAGAAAGATTTGAGGCCTGATGTTTATAGTTATAGTACTTTGATCAACGGGATGGCGAAAAGTGGCTGTACGGTGGATGCAATAGAGGTTTTTGATGAAATGTCGGTGAGAGGTGTGGTACCTGACGTAGCTTGTTATAATGTGATGATTGATGGGTTTTTCAGAAGAGGGGAATATGCCGAGGGGAAGGAGATGTGGGAGAGGTTGGTAGAAGCACCTTCGGTTTACCCGAATGTGATTACATATAATGTGATGATCAATGGGTTGTGCAAGTGTGGGAAGTTTGATGAGAGTGTGGAGATGTGGGAGAGGATGAAGAAGAATGAGCGGAAGATGGATTTGTTTACGTGTAGCAGCTTGATTAACGGGTTGTGTGAAGCAGGGAACATTGACAGGGCTGTTGGAGTTTATAAAGAGATAGCTGAGAATGGTGTCGCGGTTGATGTGGCTACTTCTAATGCATTGCTGAAGGGGTTCTGTAGAGCAGGGAAGATACAGGAAAGTTTTGAATTGTGGTTGCTAATGGATAAGCAGGACTGTCGTAATATCCGAAGTTACAACATTTTCATTAGGGGGTTGTTGGAGAATGGTAAGGTGGAAGAAGCACTTTCGATTTGGGAACTCTTGCAAAAGAAGGGTCCTAGGGTTGATTCCATAACTTATGGAGTTCTGATTAATGGGTTATGCAAGAATGGTCGGCTGAATAAGGCTTTGAACATATTGAAAGAGGCTGAAGGTGGAGGAAAACTGGATGCTTTTGCCTATTCTTCAATAGTTCATACTTTATGCAAAGAAGGAAGCGTAGATGAAGCAAATGATTTGGTTATTCAGATTCAAAGTCGTGACTTTAAACTGAACCCTCATGTTTGCAATTCCCTGATTAATGGTTTTGTTCGAGCTTTGAGACTTAATGATGCAATTAACTTTTTCAGAGCAATGGAATCTGCTGGCTATTCACCTAATCTTGTATCATATAACACAATTGTAAATGGTCTATGTAAAGCAGAAAGATTTAATGAGGCGTATCTCTTTGTAAGGGAAATGCTTGAAAGTGAGTTGAAGCCAAACATTATAACGTATAGTTTGTTGATCGATGGCCTTTTCCAGAGCTCAAAAGTTGACATGGCAATGAACTTGTGGCGCCGTGCTCTTGATAAAGGTTTTAAGCCTGATATCACCATGTACAACGTTGTGATCCATGGACTTTGCTCAGCCCGCAAAATTGAAGATGCTTTACAACTTTATTCAAAAATGAAGCTTTCAAATTGCTTTCCTAATCTTGTGACTCGCAACACCCTCATGGATGGTCTTTATAAGGTTGGAGATCTTGAAAAAGCATCAGAGATTTGGGACGGTATTTTTCTAGATGAGCTGCTGCCAGATATATACTCCTATAATATACGTCTAAAAGGACTCTGTTCTTGGGGAAGAATATCAGATGCCATTGAGTTACTTCATGATGGTTTGAATCATGGAATCACCCCAGTTACTATTACCTGGCACATACTTGTAAGAGCTGTCATCAATTTTGAGACTTCATGATTCAAAATACCATGGAGTAACACAATACTGAAGCTCATAGTGTTTGACTCACAGATATGATTGGCATGCTAATTTCTTCAAGTACTCTTTTTGGCCAGTACTTTGTGAATTTATCATCATCTCATGACATGCTTTCAAATGACCTCTATTTACTTGTCATTCTTTTAGATCCTCATGAAAATCTGGATTCAGGACCAAGATATTATTGTTTCAGTTTATAGAATCACTTGATATGCATGCAGAAGTTTTGAGGATCATAAATGCATGCATCTCTGTGTTTCGAGGTCAGTTGACAAAATGTTCCAAGGCACGGAGTTAATGTGCAGTCAACTGCTTCTTGACGTCACTGAAAAAGCTCTCTTATTCCATATCAGTTTATAAGGTGCAATCTCTTATATATGAGATTGGATTGTCGTGCCTCCAGATGTGGACTTACCAACAATGTAAGAAACAGCGAGTATCCAGTCTATTGAAATTTGTTTCTTTGTTGTTTTGGCTTTATCAATCCTGTTTTAGGGACATAAATCTTGATTCTATGTTAGAGAAGCTTATGCTAAGATTTTATGTTTGTACTAGAAACTAGAAACACGTCTATGGTGGGGGACCGAGACATCCATCGACTGTTGCCTTTGCCTGAACTTCCAACTGTATGGACCTCCTGTATTAAATGCTTCCTATAATATCCGTTTTGAGGATGATTTGGTCACAGGTTTTCACCGCTCAGTGAGTGAAAGATTTGTTCACAGGTGCATGTTAAAAGTTTCAACTGGAGAGGGCTTGGTGTCTTAAGAATGATTCTTGTGGGGAGAACAACCATGGACAAGAATCTGCCCATGTTCCTCACTTCGGAAATTATAAATGTGGGTTATATTTGACCAGCCTCCATTTTTGCATTATGTGGACTATCCAAAGATAAGCATCAAGTATGGTAACTTACTTAATCAGTTACTTGGTTCTTGGTGATGGAGTAATATCACTTAAGAGAAGACTTTGATGCAAAAGAAAATTGCTTGATGTATCAAATCCAAGTTGGAAGTTTTCACTTGGGGTTATGGATCATGCTACATTTATATATATTGTTATGACAAATAATTCTGCATTAGACATTGATCTGATCATTTGATGAAACAAGAGAAAAAGAGAACTTCTGTCAGATCAATCTGCCTCTTTGTTTGTGTTTTCTTTTTTCATGCTTTCATGTTCTGATGATAAACTTTGCTCGTAGCTTAGCTGAGTGATCAAACCAACTAATATTGCTCCAAGAACCGCAACTTTTCGCCAGTCAGGGACGGAACTGATGAAAGAATCAGCAATTATGATGACTAGCACGCCAATTAACACAAGGTAAATATTTTTCCTGATCTTCGATCCAGCTTTTGCTTTAGTCAGATCTTTAATTTTATCTGCTTCCTGTTTAGCTTTGGCTTTATCAACAGGTGCCTTCTGGCTCAGGTTCTTGAAGAACAGACCTTCATTTCGATCTTTCTCCATCTGACCTTCAAACTCTGCCAATTTGTTGTCATTCTTCTCAATCTCTACCCTATTCAATTCTTGGGATTCCTCAAAAGCTTGCATCTTGCTCTCTATATTCCCCATGATCTGATATCAACAAACAACGAACAAGAAGCTGGTGATCGAACAGAATTCGCAACACCAACCAATATTCATATTCTCTATGCTTGAAAAAATGATTTGGGGGTTACAAAGACGGGAGTACCCTGGCACTGGCTTCTTCAAGTCCTTTGAGTGCATCTTCACCAACTTTGTCGAAGTCTGCATTGGCTTCTTCGGCAAATTGAGTAAGATAAGCAGCTCTATCATCCAAGTAATCGGTGAGTCGTACTTTTTGAGCTTGAAGCATAGCTATTCTAGCAAGAAGCTCTTGTTTACGAGTATCACCTTCAGGTGGGGAAGCTGAAGCTTCTTCTGGTTCAGAATCATTGGACCTGCAAAGGCACAAGATGGTACTCTTGGTGTAGTTTGGTGGTCTCATGGAATGGAAAAATATGTGCTTCGATGTGGGACTGAAGGAAACAGCTTTAAGGGTAATCATCTTTTCTTGTTCACTGGAGAGAAAAGTGGAGAAAAATGAGAAAGGGGGAGACATTAGATGCTATATATGAACAGTTTGATATAATTTGAACCTTTCATTCGGTGGATATAATATATTATCCGCATTGACAAGTCATAAGAAGAGTGGGTTTTGGTGTTGCTTTCACGCTTAATCTTTCAAGTGAAATGGACGTTTGGGCCCTAAGACATAGGGATGACATTGAGATGGGCTTGGATTCAGTTTAATTATTACATGATTTTTTAAATATTTTTAAAATAAAAAATAAACTTCACTATCATAATTAACTTTTTAAAAATTAATTAAAAAGTGGGTTATAGAGCCCACTTTTATATATTTCAAAATGGTCTTGTTATGTAATAGTATAATTTACTTTTTATAAAAAATAAAAAATAATCACATTATTGACGTAACATTTAACTGATGAGAAGTTAGTTCTATTAAAATTTTTATCTATTTAAAGTTTATTTGAAACATTTCAAGAATATTAGTGTTCAATTTAAACGTTTCAAAATAGTAGAGTTTGTCCTTTTTGTTGTAAAGATTTCAAGTGCACTTTTAACCTTTATTGCAACTTAATTTGAGATTCGATTGAATTATTAAACTATGATTAAATTTTAAATTCAAATCATATTATTTTAAAATTTTCATCAAAGTAATTTTAAGCAAGGCTAAACCAAATTTGGTTTGTTAAGTGAAGGGATTAGTTCATTGTGTTAAACAATTTTCATTTTTTTTATTAAAAGAGAGGATACAAAATATAATTCTTTTTGGGGTTTTCATTTGTTATTTAAATTATTTCAAAATATTTCAAAATAAAAATAATCTTTTTGCAAAATTTTATCAAATTATTTTAATAAAATTGAAAAGTTATAAAAGTTTTATCTAAATAATTTAATAAGAATTTATCAAAAAGATTTTTTAATATTTTAACATTATTTAAAATAACATAAAATTAAAATACATAAAATTATAAAAAATTGAGTAATTTTAGAAGTTTTTATTGAATTATTTTGATAGAAATTGAAACAGTTATATAAAATTTATCCAACCAATTCAATTGAAATTTAGTAAAAATATTTCCTTAATATTATAAAATATATTTTTTGTTAGCCAACGAGATGTCCTAGGAGAGTCCCCTGCTCGCACTGAGTCAGCTCGTAAGGGGTAAAATGCTGACCAAATAGATTTCTTCATTTCTAGGGCTCGAACTTGAGACCTCTAGTTAAGGGATAAGAGTGTTAAACTACTCACACAAACCATGTTTGTTAATATTATAAAATATTTTTAAGTAATTTAAATAACAAAAACAATTTTAAGAAATAAAGATTAAATCATTAAAATTTTCATTTTTTACCCAAGAAAGAAATAATAACTTTTCCCTATTTTTTTTTTTTAAAGTACTTCTAGACTTCAAATAAACTCAACCAACCTCTAATCCTCTTATCATCTTTCCCTCTAACAACACTATTAACCAAAAGACAGAAACTTGATTACAATGTCTAGGGATGATATTTACAATACTAAAATCCATAAAAAGGAATCAATCACCAAATATTGCCATAACCCAGATCTACTGATTTCTAATTTATACCATTCTTTAGTGTCAGTGAGCATGTCCCGTGGCTTTCTTGTAGGTATACCACCTGGAAATCCAGAGATACACAAAGAAGTTGAGTAGGCTGAGTATGGCCAATAACCAGTAGAAGTAATCTAGATGTCCTCTGTTCAAGTTATCAGGAATCCAACCAAGCCTGCCATGGCTTGTGGTGATTTTAGTGACAATGGTTACAAGTAGAGTGCTCAAGTAGTTGCCTAGTGCATTGGTCGTTAATGACAGAGCTGAGCACAAGCTTCTCATGGCGTCAGGTGCTTGATCGTAGAAAAACTCAAGCTGTCCAATAAAGGTGAAAACTTCTGCACACCCAACAAGGAAATACTGTGGAACTTGCCAGAAAATGGACATTGGGATGGTTTCAAGGTCGTAGTAGTTGTGACTCCTGACGTAGTTTAGCCTGACAACTTCCAGAACTCCGGCGACGATCATGGAGAAAATGGATATCACAAGGCCAATCCCCATACGTTGGAGCTGAGTGAAGCCTCGTTCATTGCCTGTGAACTTTCTTGCATATGGGACTATGATCCGATCATAAACAGGAGCCCAGAAGATGACACTGAGTGTATCGAAGAGCGAGAGAGATGCAGATGGGATCTTGAACTTTGGTCCCATGTGTTGATCCATGGTGTTTCCTTGTAAAACGAACATAGTACTCATTTGGCCGTATACGGTGGAGAAGACGATTCCAGTAGCCCATATGGGTAGTAATCTGATCACTGATTTGAGCTCTTCGACTTGTGTTATCGTGCAGAGTCTCCATGGATTTATGTACCCTTTTGCTCTGTCATTTTCTGTCTCCACAGCTGCCTTGTCAAAGAACCTGAAGTTTTAACAGTGATTCTGATTAGCAAAACCAGACATGGAAGTTGAAGTAATGATCTTGATCTTTACACTTACGTTAACTTGTCAGTGTGTTCAAGCTTTCTGCTTCCTTTGATGCTACTTTCCTCATCTGCTGTCTCGAAAAGAAGTGACTGATCTTCAGGAACTTTGACATCAAATTTCCTGAAGGATGCAACAAAAACCTGGAAAATCCTGGTAAGTGGACTTCCTCCAGGTTTCTGAAGGCGATAAAGCTTGCTTCCACAGAAGAAGAATATAACAGCTAGACCCATTGCAACTGCTGGGACTCCAAAACCCCAGTCCCAGCCAACATTCATTTGAATCCAGACCAGAACAGATGAAGCAATAAGAGCACCAACATTTATGGATAAGTAAAACCAATTGAAGAAAGAACTTTTCAGTTTCTTCTCAGTATCATCTGTATCATCAAATTGGTCCGCACCAAATGATGATACACAAGGCTTAATTCCTCCGGTCCCCAGAGCAATCATGTAGAGAGCTATAAAAGTTGTTGCTGTTTGCCCTCCTGTTGGGTGACAGGCTTGCTTATCACAAGATGGCTTTAGTCCAGGAACTGAAGCTGTTAAAGTTAAAAGTGTCATGCCCTGCAGGAACAGGATTTCATCATCAGTTCCATTCAGCAAACATGTTCTGCACTAGTAAGTTTCAGGAAACAGTTTCTGTCAAAAAAACACGGGCGTGTCTTAACCCGTATTCCTCTCTGGAACCAGAAAATGTGGTACGCAAGCATGTCTTACCCGTGTTCTTTAAACTTATCAAAAATAAGCTAAATTAGATCTGAGGGATCCTTAGATTGATGTTTCAAGAGAAAGAACCAATTTCAACAGTTCCCACTTCTGGATTTTAAATCAAGTTCTTAAACTTTTTTCTGATAAGCAAGTGAAACAACAAGACTAGGCACTTCTAAATGTTGAATTCACCCCAACTTCTTGGAAAAGCACAGATAAAATGGAGCCCTCACTTCCAAGACTTGTGGAAGACTAAAAATCAAACTTATGGTGGCTTTTTAAGTTTCATATACGAAGTGAACTTACACTGATATATATCATCACAAATGTGGCTATTGTCCAATATCTTCCCATATAAGCATCAGCAATAAAAGCTCCAATAAGTGGTGTGATGTAGCAAGTTCCTGACCAGTTAGTGACATTGTTCGATGCAGTGACATTTCCCTGGTTAAAACGATCCTGAAGATAGTTCACTAAGTTTGTACTCATCCCATAATACGCCAATCTTTCACAGCATTCATTCCCTGAAACAACAAAAAATTGTAAGAAACTAAAAAATTCTGAAAGTGAGTTCATCTGAATCATCTCTAGTTTGATTATTACCAAGAATAAACCGGCAAGCCTTCCACTTTCCAGTTTTCTCTTTATTTGCTGGTTTTCCTCTGATATCTGTTGTACCGTCCTTTGTATAAAGATCTCCCTCTACCATTTTTCTGTTGCAGATTCGCTTCCTGGTTGATCTTCTGTACGAAAACTTCAGAAAGTTTATTCTAAACATTCAACAGGAAAAAAAAAAAACTCTTAAAGTTGCTACAGTACTAGAATCAGAACAAGAAAAGATTAATATCCACAAGCTTCACTACCCAAATCACGTAGACCCAGAACAATATTCTTCATAAGATCCAACTTTTAATCTAAATCTATACGAAACTGAATCCACAGATCCCGTGAACATCGTACTCCAGACCAAAACCAGGCCGAGTAACCATACACACATGTTTCTCACGTAAAACATACAGATAGAAAACTTAAAGGAACGATTCAGAGAACAACTTATAACAAAAAAGGAAGCCAACCCTCCATAGAAAAGAGTATACTGAACAGAATCTGAAAAAAAAAAGATAAAATCACAGAAGAAAAAGTATCAAAACATGCACAGAATTGAAAAACAAAAAAAGAGCAAACAAGTAAAGAAAAGAGTAGAGAAGAGAGGTGCCTGTGGTGGTGATGTCCTGAAGTGAACAAGGAGAGACTGAGTGAGTGAAAGATAAGACTGCTAAGTATATGGAAGATGTTGGAGAGTTGGTGGTGTAGTAGAACAGATCAACAGATATAGAAAGCGAGGCAAAATAGGTAACAGAATCCGGTTCTTCCTCGTTTAAATCTTTATACTAAGCTAAAACAAACTGAATAACTTTTAATTCTCATTAAACTTTATGTTCTTGCTTTGATAACCCTGTATTTTGTAATATTTGCATTTCTAGTCTCTTTTCAATGATTAAAAGGATTTGTTGTAGTTTTAAAAATTTAGAAAAATTCCTTAATTTTTTAATTTTTCAAAAAACTTCTCTTAATTCGAATTAAATTAATAGATTGATTGTTTCGCTCCTGTATCTTCTAAAAGAAAAAATATCTCTGAGAGTTGTTTCCCGAATTCAAAAGAGAGTACTTAGGTTCTCCCGATAATTAAAAAGTGTATCATGTCTGAATCTAACTGAGTTCGTGGTGTTTTTTTTTTTACAATTTTTTGCCTAATAAGGAGATCAAATGGTATAATTCTTTTGTTAGTAGCTTGGAGAATTATAAACATGACTATTGCTTTCCAATTGGTTATTTTTTACATTAATTGTTACTTCCTCAATCTTATTGATTAGTGTACCTGTTGTTTTTGATCTCGTGCCAATTGATTTTGAGTAGCTTTATCGAGATTAGAAGCGAATTGGGCAAAGGCTTCTAATTCTGCAAATTGGGCCAATTTCAATTTTAATTTACCAACTGCTTATTTTACAGCTTTAATTTGAGCTACAAAGCCCACTTTGGAGACAAAAATACCCACATTAATAGCAAGCCTTATTCCAGCATTAAATAAATTGGCGGATAAGAATATTTGTCCATCTATAATAGAAATTACATTAATAGGAATAAAAAAATTAACGTACTAAGTACACAAGACTTCTCGTTTTGTGAGGATTTGGAGAGAGTCATAATGTACGTAACCTTTCTTTGTATTTTTATAAAGAGGTTATTTCTGTTATTTAAATTATCTTAATTTAATTTTTACAAAAAAAATTATTTCTATGACTTAAATTTAAAATTTTATAATTTTAATTTTGATTTTAAAATTATATATTTTTTCAATTTAATTCAATTTAACTTAAATTAAAATTATAAAATTAATTTAAATTTGAAGGCGATGTTTACCAACTCCTGCAACTCAATAATTAGACATTTATTGCATTCAATTGTGGTAATTAGGAATCACACGGGAAAGCAAAAATTTCCTAATTTTGGTTTTCACTTTTATTTGGAAATTGATCTGCACCTGGACTGTTTTGCGACTACATTAATTAGAGAGGGCACTTTTATGATCTTTTCAAAACTTAATTAGCAACTCTCTTTCTAGTTGTCATGTAAAGTTTTGAGCAACTTCACCAAACTCATTTAATAGCCATAATCTAATTAAAGTTTAATTAAAATTAGTCGATTAAATTTCTAAAACATCCTAAACTTATTATAAATAAACTTCATCTTTAACAGAGTTAATACTTCTGGCTTAACTCTCTCTGTAAAAGTTACAGAGTTCTCTCAACATATTTTATAGATACTGTTAAAGGCTGAACAATTGTGCAGTTACAGTAATTAAGACAGTTCAACTTTGAAAATGATTAGAAGAATATAACAAGAAAATGATCAAGCTTCATAATAAGGTACTTATTAAAAAGATATTAGTTTTTAAGATATCAAAGGTTATGCATCAACTTCTTTTAGTGCATTTAAATAATTTTTTCTTTTTTAGAATAATGAATTCTTTTTTATTTCAATTTAAAAAATAATATTAAAAATACATGTGACATAAATATTATATACATGCTAATTAAATACTACTTGTACAATGTTCTAACTTAATTTTTAAATTCTAATTGAAGTAATTAAATTCGACGCAAATTAATAATTTATTATAATTATTTCAATTAAATTAATTCAAGTCAAATTACAGAATTAAATTAAATTATTGTTTCAGTTATATTTTATTATTCTATTAATATTTATATGGCATGAAATTGAAAATTTTATCATTATTTTGTAATTAAAATTTAAGGGGAAGGATCTTTTAATTAAAAAATAAAAAATTTTCTCAAATATTTTATATTTTTTACTTCAAGTATAGAACACAAATATTTGAAAAAAAGAAAAAAAGATGAGAAAGGGATAAAAAAAGAAAAGTTATTATCCACGTAAAATTTATATGAAGATGTTCCCACCTCAAATGTCCCATCAACTTTTCTTACGATAAGATTCCAAAGTTTAATTTTTATTTATCCTCCCACTTTTTTGATAATTTTTGGAAACCATTAATTTCTCAATTGCCGATCAAGCAAAGCTCTCATCTTTTTATACTAATCTAATATTTGAGCATCGGAGACGCTTATAGTTTTTTTACGGATCAGAGAAAACTAATTAATTTATTATTTAATCAATCGATTTTTATTTATAATTGTCAAAAATAAAAATCAAACTCAAAACTTGTCTAATTTATAATTATTTTGGTCAAACTAACCAGTCTACTCTAATTATTACGTCATTGGTGACATATAACTTAAGTGTTATTGATAGTGTGAAACAAAGCAGAATTAAGGGTCCAGGAGCTTGATAGTTGACACTCCAGCTTTCCAAGTTCATCAATGGCTAGATACAACAGTTCTCTTGTAAGTGTAGGACCTAGCAACCAAAAGATAGACCCCCAAGTTGATCACACTCAGGACGGCTAAAAGCCAGAAAAAGTAGTGTAAACGACCATAGTTCAGGTTGTCTGGTATCCAACCAGACCTGCCATGTCTGGTAGTCAAGTCAGTGACTATGTTCACCAGGAGTGTACTAAAGTAGTTCCCAAGAGCAGCTGTTGTGAGTGAGAGAGCTGAGCAGAGACTTCTCATGGCGTCAGGAGCTTGCTCGTAGAAGAACTCGAGTTGTCCAATGAAAGTAAAAACTTCTGCACATCCAATGATGAAGTACTGAGGAACCTGCCAAAAGACAGACAATGGAATGTGCTCGAGTTCATAGTAGTTGTGTTTCTTGACAATGTGGAGTCTCACAAGCTCCAAGATACCAGCAACCAACATAGCAAAAATGGAGATCACTAGTCCAACACCTATTCTTTGGAGCTGAGTGAATCCATTTCTGTGTCCAGTGAACCTTCTTGCAAATGGAACAATGACTCGATCGTATACTGGTACCCAGAAAATCACGCTGATTGTGTCAAAGAGTGAGAGTGAAGCAGATGGTATCTCAAAGGATTTGATCATGTGAAGATCCATTGTGTTTCCTTGCAGGACAAACAACGTACCCATCTGACTATAAACTGCAGAGAAGATTATTCCTGTTGCCCAGATAGGCAACAAGCGGATTATGGATTTGAGTTCTTCAACTTGAGTCACTGTGCATAGTCCCCATGCGTTTACCGAGCTTTTGATACGATCATATGGAGTTTCAACAGCTGCTTTATCGAAGAATCTGAACTTACAAAGAGTAGACATTGATCAGCAAATTCTGCAGATACCAAGTTGGATATAACTGTTCATGTCATACCTTAATTCATTGGTGTGATCGAGCTTACGACTACCTCGGACAGAAGATTCATTATCTGCTGTCTCAAAAAGGGGGGACTTGTCATGAGGTACTTGAACTTGGAACTTCCTGAATGATGCAACTAGAACTTGGAAAATGCGTGTCAATGGACTCCCTCCAGGTTTCTGGTTTCTGTATAACCTAGTACCTGAGAAGAAGCTCATGACAGCAATTGCCATAGCCACAGCTGGTATGCCAAATCCCCAACCCCAACCAACATTTGTTTGTACCCAGACAAGCACAGAAGCAGCAATAAGAGCACCGATATTAATGGAGAAATAGAACCAATTAAAGAAAGAACTCTTCTTCTTCTTCTCAATCTCATCAGAATCATCAAACTGATCTGCACCAAAGGAAGAGACACAAGGCTTGATCCCTCCAGTCCCTAAGGCTATAAGATATAATCCTGTAAAGAAAACTGCAGTTTGCAATCCTGTTGGATTGCAAACATTATTGTCACAGTGTGGCTTTAGTCCTCTGATTGATGCTGATAGAGTTAAAAGTGTCATTCCCTGTAAAAAATACCACACCATTAGGTACTTGGATCACATAATGAGACTGTTAAGGCGAGAATTAGTTTGGCAATGGACCGGGACTTATGTCAAAAAAAATTTGCACCCACGTCTTATTAGGTTTTTATTTTCAATTTTTTGAGTTTCGAGCTAAAATAGCATGTTTGACTAAGATGCTCCCTTCTAAATCTTTACTTGTTAACTTTAGATCTAGTAAAACCTGAACTCTTTTTTCAGTTCTAAGAGACTTTTAGTAAGAACTAGAGTTTGCATTGTGGCAATGGACCGAATTGAGCTAACACTATGTTAAATCCTTTTATATCAATTCCTGATTAGGTTTTGGCCTTTTTTTTTTAGTTTTCCAAGTTTTTAAGGGTTTTAGGTTAAAATATCGTATTCAAACCAAATGAAGCCTTGATTAAAACTCAAAAATAAGCATAAGTTTGAAATCTGAAGTCCTACCAAATCAGATTTTATCTGTTAACTTTATGTCAAATTAGTTTTTGTTATCCCCAGTAAGAACACTGAGAACTTACACAGACATAGATGATGGAGAAACTAGCAATCGTCCAATATCTTCCCAAGTATGCATCAGCAAGAAAAGCTCCAAGCAATGGCATAACATAGCAGGTTCCGGACCAATTTGTGACATTGTTGACTGCAACAACATTACGTTGGTTCAACCGAACCTTTAGATAATTAACCATATTGGTATTGATTCCATAATATGCCAGTCTTTCACAGCACTCATTCCCTGCATGAAATTCATGAAAACATAAGCTATTCAAAAGAACAAACACCTTAACTACTCTGAACTCGAAACAAGAAAAAAAAAAAACTGAAGAAATTTACCTAAGATGTAAGGACAAGCTTTCCAGGTTCCTGTTTCCTTCTTCATGGCAGGATTGCCTCGATAATCAGTAGTTCCATCTTTAGTATAGATGTCTTCTTCTTCCATTGCCAAATGTAACGCCAAGCTTTGTTATCTCCTGGTTCTAAGTTGCTACCATGGAAGACATGCAGACATTGTTAGATTTTCTAGCTCCAATGCAAAAGACAAACACCATACATGGATTTTAAGATCTTAGCTATCTATAACCATGAAGGGAAGAACCCGAAAGAGACAATATCAGCCTCTACCAGAAAACACACAAGTGAAACCCGAAGTAAATTATTAGATACACACAATATATTGCAAACTATATATTTAAGTAAAAGATACGAACGGAATTAATCAAACCTAACTCAAATTAATAATTTATTATAATTATCTTAAATTATTAATTTAAGTCAAATTTAATTAGTCCGATTCAGATTTAACAACTAAATTGAATTACATATTGGTGATATTTGAATAGTCCATCTTTGATGTTCATATTATGTGTGTTTCTTCGTTATTTTTCAACCAAAATTTAAAGGAAATATTTATTTCAAAAAAATAAAAACCAAAGTAAACCTTTTCGAAAATTTTTAAAAGAGAATTTTTGAGCAAATCACGACTTGTGTGACTTGAACCTTTGACTTACTAAAAATGGGAAGGCCTCCCATCACCATTTAAGGCCTGTTTGGTTTGATATTAATTAACGAAACGGAATAGAACGGAATAAAATGGTTTATAATAGAATAAAATGTAAATAATATAGTTGAAAATTTGTTTGGGAAGGATAGAAGAGTTAATAAATTATCGTAGTAAAATATTATTTGGAAGATGGATAAAATAGAATGTAATGTACAATAAATTACTATTATTTCTCTAATATTAAAATAGTTGTTGCAAAAGGTTTAACGCTATAATTTTAAAACAAAAATCACGTCTAATTAAAAAGTCACACATTACCGTGACAAATAATTTTTTATTTATTTTTTATTTTAAAATTTTTATTATTTTATTATTAATTATATAAAATTTATTATTAATTATATAAAATTATTATTATTAATTATTTAATAAATTTTATTCTATTATATGTAATTTATATTTAAAAATTATTTATTTATATTTTTATTTATAAAAAAATATATAGAAATAATTAAAGAATATTTTTTTATATTTTTTATTTTTCATTAATAAATTTTTTTATTATTTTTATTAATTATATACAATTTCTTATTAATAATATAAAAATATTATTGAGGGTGATAAGCTTGTGGACCGCAACAAATGACTTTGGAGAAATTAGGCTAGGGTTAAAAAAATAATTTGTATTACAGAATATATTAGCCAGTGTGTATTTATTAGTTTATGCTCCATCTTAAACTTTCAAAATCAGAAGTTCCTTATTTTTACTGTTTAGAATGAAATAGAATGTAAAATAAAACTTTTCATTTTTATCCCATTCTATTATAAACCTTCAATTAATTAATAGAAGTGTTTTATGTTATATGGTATTATATTAATAACCCATCAAACAAACAAGATATAGAATAAGAGTTTTTTCCATGGCAAAATAAGGCTGCCTCTCACTGCAAGTCCCGTAAGAGCAGACTTAATTGTAACTGGGGATTGTTTTCTGTTCTAGTGTCTATTGCATAAATATTGCAATTCTTTCACTCTCTGGCTCACACACTCTGGCCATGAATCCTCCCTCTGCATCTCCCGTTCCCAATAGCCTTCCATTTCCTTACCGTAACCCTAATTCCTTCTCCCATCACCACCCACCACCACTTCAATTTCCATACCATCCTCCACGACCCACTACTACCACTATTACGACCTCCTCTACTCAAATTCCTGATCTTTCCACCACACTATCTTCTATCACCGATCTCCTATCCCTCTCTCACCAAACACTCAGTGTTCTTTCCTCTCTGACAAAGCCCCAAATTACGACTGGCTATGTCTCGTGCCCCCACAACCCACACCATCTCATGCCTCCAGAGTCCCTCTTTCTTCACTCTCTTCGCTGCCCGTTTCCACTCTCTGAAGATCCTACCTCTCTTATTCAGTCTCTTTATTATCCAAAAACTCTCAACAATCCCCATTGTCCACCCGAATACCCCCTCAAGGAACATCCTTGCAGCACCGAGGTTTGCTTCTCTTTGGATGCTTATCACGACGAATTCGCATCAGCTTTTTTTTATAAGGATTGCCCTGGTGTTGTTAACTTTAATGATTTAGTTAGGCCAAGAAGATTGTTTACGTTACCTCGGGTTTTATTGGTAGAATGCGCCAATTCTGCGCGTACTAGTAAGGGCGACATTGGGGAGTTGGATAGAAATAGTATTAAGCTTTTCCCATCTGATTCCTGGGGTATTAGAAGAGAGATTGATGGTTGGGTTGATTATCCGATTGAATATTCGCATGGCGTGTTTTGCACGGTTTTGGGATTGCATTTGATTAAGGGCAGTGATTTGAGGAGGTGGATTATTACTGATTCTCCGCGTCATGGGGTGCTGATTGATGTGTATATGATGGATCACATATCTCTGCTTTTTGGGTTGTCTCTAAAGGCAATTAGAAGAGAAGCCTTGGCATTGTCAAACTGTGAGGTTAATATGACAACCAAGATTTTCAAATGTCCTGTTTTGGTTCTCTCTTTGACATGGATTGCATCTCAGCTTTCTGTTTTGTACGGTGAAATGAATGCAAAATGCTTTGTTATTAGCATTTTTAGGCAATGCATCTTGGAGGTTGCATGTCAGCTGTTGTTATTTCCTTTGGTATCTCATTCACAAGTGTATCCAAGTGCTTTAGATGCTAATCATGATGACGGTAAGGATATAAAAATTAACGAAGGACTTGAAGTAATTACAAATTGTAAGTATGGCAAAGGAGTTGATGCTTTTATGCTCAAAGAGGAGATTTCTGTCTCTCGAGTGGCGGGGGCAGTTGCGGCGTTGCATGAGCGGTCTTTGCTAGAGGCAAAAATTAAGGAGTTAAGAGGTTCATATTCACTGCCAAGATATCATCGGTATGCAATTTCTGATACTTCTTTTTCTTGTGGTACTCGAATGTTTTCAGTTTTAAGACAGAATGTTGTGTTCACATTCTACACTAATGATAACTAAAAATAGAGCGCTGATTCTTTTAACAGCTTCCTATTAGTTTCTATTTTTGAGTTCTTAAGCAGATTGGGTTGGTACAATGCTTGTGGCATCTTTATTTTTTTTAAATTTCTGTTTATTATTTTTTAAATTTTGGATCGAAGTTTGGAAAATTTGTTATAAAAAGACAAAGTAGTAGAGTCAAGCCCACCAGATAAAGTTAGTATGGTTCTCCAGCCTCTTTCTACCTCCCTGCTCACCATCACTTGCCCTTCACCATGATAGTTGTTACAAAAGTTTTTCTAGACACCGAACGTATAACGAAGTTGTGCTTATTTTTTTACACGATAATCACATAGATTTGTTTAAGCACGATAATTTCACTTAGATTTTTTTCGAATGCCTCACGATTCTTGTAGTGTTTACTTTCACACTCTTGCAAGAATACTACATAAACAATGGATAATTAAAGCCAATAATAAATACATAAGAGTTATGATAAAAACCAACATTCGTTACTTTTCCAAAAGTATACAAAAGAATGCTATTTTAATGTGTCTCCCTCTCCTATATCTTTGTTCCAAGGAGCAAGACTTAAATGATTGCAAAATTTTGCTATTAAGACTTATGAGTCTAACAATCCACTCCTACTAGAAGAACTTAACACTCTTGTCGAAATATTCTATGAGCGCTCGTTTGAATTTGATTCTCTTTAAGACTCCTTAGTCATTGACACATCTCCAAATCACCATTTTCCCTTTCCGTTGGGTTTGTCTTTGTTTTTGTTTAGACACTCCTTCACAAGGCCCATTGCTCCTAATAAAGCATAATTATTAAGGTAGACTTTTTTTGTCCAGTAATCCTCTCCTCCTTGATCTTTCTTGATCATGAAATTTATTTGCTCCCCACTCACCTTCTGTTTTGGTTATTCATGAGCAAAGTGTGGCCCTTCACAAATGAAACAAGTAATATCTTGTTTTTGTTTGTTTTTTGGACTTACATTGAGAAGATTCACATGCCTTTCCTTAACTTTCTCCGAGCTATTCCACCATTCTTTTTGCATTCACTGCTCATTTGAATTCGTGGTTACATTTGGAGATTTACCAATTTGCAACCACTATCGCGCTTAGAAGGTCTTTCACGTTCTGCCTCCAAAGCTTCGTTTGTGCCCATCCTTGCATGTCATTTATGAAGTTGAACAATTTGTCTTACTCAAACATGTTTTGCAAGTTCAAATCAAGGATGTGAATTTTCTCATATATTCTTGCACCGATTTGTCTTGCTTTAACCTCTTCAAAGCTTCCTTCACGATCTAAGAAGTGTTGTGATAGAACCTGCAAATGTTCTCTAACCCACAGCAAGTGCACACAATAGAAACACAAAAAACACAGAAATGATAGACACCAGGATAGTGGAAATATCCTTTGTATTGATTGTTCTCCAAGATCAGAAAAAATGACAACGGTAAATGTGCTAGAATCCGAGGTTCTAGCTCCTCCAGCCTTAGGCTCAATTATACGTAAAATGACAGACAAAATGCATGACATTCCCCTCATTCTCCCCGTACTGTTTTATTTCACTGTCAACTAACTAACTTTCCCCTCCTATGACAACTCTGCCCTTGTCCTAATATGACCAAGCCTACCCCTCCAATGCCTTGGGTTTTCTTCTATGATAAGTGAACCTAATTTTTGGACTCCTATGGGTCGTATCATGTTGTTGGGGAAGACCTGGTCTGTTAGTTCATTCTTCATTTTCTCAGAAGTGTTAATGGAAGGTCTAAATACATTGATACAGTTAGAGGTTCTCGTTTTTCACCACAACTTTACATCCTCTACCATATACATAGTTGTGATTGACATCTTCTTGGAGTCGGATACTTTTACTGCTGTAAAGTATTGCTCCATGTCCTATAAGAAATTTTCGTGTTCCTTGACACTCTGTTTGCCTTCGAAAACTTTTAGCTCTCACACCTTCATCAAAATGTTTTTCACATGCCCAATGCCTTGTGTTGCAATAGTCTTACGATCGTCATCTTGGACATAGTCTCCTCTTGTGACTTCATCATGTAGTCTCCTCTTGTGCCTTCATCAAATCCACGATTTGATAATGCAACTGTTAGATCTATGCATCCAAAATCTCGAACCTAGATGTGTAGAAAGTGACCTCTTCCTCTCCTTGAGGAATTGACTCAATAAGTGCTTCCACTCTGTTGACATGCTCAGTTAAATTATTGCCTCCCGCGATATCAAAATTTGGCTCTGATGTTAGTTGTTACAAAGGTTTTTTTAGACTTCAAAAATATAACGAAGTCATGCCTACTCTTTTGTACGACAATCTATTTAAATTCGTTCAAGCAAGACTCAGCTTTCTCATGTGACTGTCGACCAACTAACTTATTTTCGAAAGCCTCAAGACCCTTGTAATGTACTACATAAACAATGGATATTCATAGGCAAAAATAAACACACAAGAGTTAAGGTAAAAGTCAACCTTTAATACTTCTAAAAAAATATACAAAAGAAACTCTCGATGTGTTCTCTTCCCCTCTATCTTTGTTCCAAGGAGCAAGACTAACTCCGGCTTTACAATTCAAAATTTTAATTGAACTAATCTAACTAGATTGTATTTCATCCTTATAAAATTACTTAATACTAACTAATTAAATAACACCCCATCCCAATAGGATTCTATCTGATAGGATTTAGCTGTATTACAACTATGAAAATAAGAAATTACATTTAATTAAGAAAGATACGTCCATATCTATGAAGAACTCTATTATTTTTAGATGATACTCTAACATGGTCTTTATCTTTTAGAGCTGACGTATATCTATTGTGATTTATCCATCACATCATCTAAAACCTCTCTTTGATCTCCAACCATTAGATGATGAATCATCTAAGTCCAAAGCTTTTTATAGTGTACTGGTCTAGTTCAATGCTTACTTATGTCAAGTCTATTAGTCATAGTCCGTCTATTTGAGCACATATTAAGTCCTTAGAGTTCTCACATGCCTCCCTCATGTATATGATTCAGCTAACCTTCAATTTAAGGTCCATCTCGATCTTGTCTTTTGGTTCACATTCGAATGTTGCATTTCATCGAAAATTTTCGTTAATGTGCACCAATGTATGTCAATGCTAACCTACTTTCTAGCTTCTATCGGCAATGCTTGTTAGGCTTGCCAATGCTTGCACGATTTTGCTATTAGGACTTAAAAGTCTAACAATAGTTCCCTTTTCCTGCTTCCTCAACATCCCTGTTCTTGCTCTTCTTCTACTGTTTGTTGCCTACTCCTTCCTCCTTTCTCTCCTTCCCATCTTCTTCCCATTACCTCTATTTGCCATATCTTGTCTGAAAAACTTTATCTTTCTTGGTTGGAAACATTCATCCTTGTGGAACTAGATTGGTTCTTGAGTGTGTTTCCTATTGTGCACCGCTGTCCTACTTGTCGCCTGACTGCTTCCTTGCAACGCCTTCATCCACCCCTCTCTCCTCCCTTCTTCTGTTCCTCATTGTTCCTTTCCTTTCCTTGCAAACACAGCAACTGGTTATTAACCGCTGAATAAACCAAGCCAGAATGTTAGAAAAAGCATCCCAATAGGACAAGAACTTTCTACCCTATCCAAAGACTATTAGTCTATTACATCCTCTACCCTTGCAAATCTGAACACTACCTAGCCAACCCAGCCCCTGCCCTTGATCCCTTTGGAACCAATGCCAACATTGCAGAACCATCAGGTAATACCTTTGAGGAAAACTTAGAGACAAGTGTTGGATGATGATACCCCTTTGGTTAAACTTCATTATTGCCCTCCAAGCAATGTGGAAGGCAAATCTAGAGCAGCCCCTTATTTGGACATTCTAACATAGGGAACGATGAAATGGGAAGTTATTCTACTGAGATGTTTCATGGACAAATGACCATCCTATCAAGCTATGCATTTTGGGCATCCAAACATTGAAAAGGTATGGGATTACAAGAAATTTTGCTAAATGTGGATAATATTTTTTTGTGTAGGTTTAGCTCAACTAAATTAGCTCACAAGATTTTGGAGCTAGGTCCTTGGCCTCTTAATTATAAACCACTTTTACTTCAAATCTAGAGGCTGTGTATTAACATTGAGAAGCTAAGACTTAAAAGAAATTCTTATTTGGGTTTGCTTCCATAATATTCCCCTGGAGTATTAGACCATAAGAGGCTTGAGCCATTTAGGGAGTTTCTTAGGGAAACCTCTATGCCTAGATGAACCAATAGTTATTCTCAAAAGGGTCAGGTTCATTAGAATTTGTGTCTTGGTGGAGGCTGTAAAGGACTTGCCTAAGTCAATCCTTATTATGAGAATGGATGAAGCTTGGAACCTATTTGAAGACAAAGTTATTTTCAACTATTCTTGGAAACCAAGAATTAACAAGACAAAGCAAACCTGGATGCTTACAGGGAGGAAATTCATAATCAGGGAAAATGCTGAATTGAACCAAAATGAACAAGAGTTTAAGGAGAAGTCTCTTTAAGAAAATTCTAAAAATAAAGAGGACAATGTTGTCAATTCACAAGGCGTGGAAACTCATCAGACTGTAAGGGCCTTTGATGAACGAATAATGTAGAGGCGTGATGATGTACTTGAAAGAAGTCCAATCCAGGATACGCCCACAACCTCCATCTCAATTGATCTTACATGCCCCCCTAACAGTAATATGGAGGAGAACACACGAAAAGGAGATTTAGAAGGGTTGGAAATAGAGCTTGGCTTTGTTAGAGTAACAACAAGGAGCTTCAAGAGGAGAAAGAAGTCCTTAACCTCCCAAAGTTGATGTCTAAAATCATCGGAAATTTTAGAGGGGCTTAATTGCCCCATTAAACAAAAAATGGTAGGTGATGTCATTCAAGAGCACAAACCCTTTTTGATAGGGTTTTTCGAAACCAAAATAAAGGAGGAAAAGTGATCCAATCCATTGTTTTTGAAGGGAACTGGAGTATCCTAACTAACCACAATTACCACTATAATGGTAAGATAATTGTGGCTTTTGGTACTAATGAGGTGGATGCGCACTTTCTACTAATAAAGTAGCAAATGATTCACCTAAAAATTCAAAGAAAATGATCTAAAGAAGGGTTCCAAGTCTCTATTGGTTAGGGTTCCAAGTCTCTATTGGTTCAACCATAGGTTACAAAGAACTGATTTATGGAATACCTTAATTAGATTGGGAAGTGGTATGAAGGAGCCTTGGATAGTGGCGGGAGACTTCAACTATGCACTATATGCTAATGAAGCTGAAGGCTACACTATTTGCACAAGGAATCAATATGAAAAATTGAGGGAGTGTGTTATCAAAATTCAAGTTATAGATCTTAGGATGGAGAGGCAACTTTTCACATGAACAAATAAACAACAGAATCACTGGCAAATTAGGAAGAAATTGAACAGAGCTATGGTAAATGGGGCTTGGCTTCACGCTTTTCCTGAAAGCATTGCATCCTTCAGTAGGAGTCTATTACTTGACCATTCCCCAATCCTTATTCAAAACGTTTTTCTACATCACAAAAGAAGTTTTCCCTTCAGGTTCAACAATTTTCTCACATGTATTGAGGCTTTTAAGGATAGAGTAGGAATTGGGATGCAAGTGCAAGGAACAAAATAGTACTTATTAATGAGGAGGTTGGAAGTAGTAAAAGGGGAGCGTAAGAGATTGAACAAGGGTTAGGGATGTAACACGTAGGAAAAAGTAGCACTGACAAAGAAGGAATTGATCAATACCCAAGATGCTTTTTATAAGGACCCTATGAACCATCAACTCAGGGAAAAAGAAGCATTGGCTCTTAATAACTACACTAGACATTGGAAATAAATGTGTAGACTCTAAAGCAGAGGGTTACCTGGCTCAAGGAGGGTAATAGGTATTCCAAAATTTACCATAAAACTAAATTGGAGAGGAGGAATTCTAATAAGATCCTCTCTCTAATGGATGAGAATAGCTTTAGGTTAGACTACAGGGACGATCTATATGAGGAACTCAAGAAGTACTTTCAAAACTCTCTAGGGTTAGCCTGGCATGCCAACTCTTCCATCGAAAACCAAAAGAGTATTGTCAATCTACAATTGCCCCTAGAAATGGTAGAAATGTTATAACACCACCTTTCATATTTCTACGAGTATAACACCCTTTGAGGTTGTATACAGAAGAAATCCTCCCACTGTTGTGAGGTTTGTGTTAGGGGAAACTAAGGTTGAGGCTGTGAGTAGAGAATTACAGGACTGTGATGAAATTTTGAGATAGCTGAAGTTTAATCTGTTGAAAACTCAAGAGCAGATGAAGCGTTATACTGACAAACACAAAAAACTGCACGTGTTTTAGTTAGGAGAATGGGTCTTTTTGAAGCTGCGCCCTCGTAGACAGCAAACCGTAGTGAAAAGAATTACTCAGAAGCTGACACCTCGTTATTATGGCCCCTATCAGATTTTGGAGAAGTATAGCAATATGAAATATCGCTTAAATTCACGGGTTCATCCTGTTTTTCACGTGTTGCAGTTGAAGAAAGCAATTGGACAATATATTGCCGAAGCAGAATTGCCTACAGAGTTGGAAGTTGCCGCTGATGGAGTTATTGAGCTTGTTAAGGTTTTGGCATGTAGGGACTTTTCGGTGGCCGGTGTCAACCGACAGCAGTTACTGGTTTAGTGGAAGGGAAGTGCGGAGGAAGATGCTACTTGGGAGGATGCTATTACTCTTAACAGCCAATTTCCTAATGTCAACCTTGAGGACAAGGCTGAATTTGAAGATGATGGCAGTAATGGAGACCAGTTATTAAGGCCAGGAAAGTTTATAAGCGGAAGAATAAGAAGGGTAAAGAGGGGAGATGAGAGCAGTAGAGTGAAAAATAAATTTGCTGAGCTAGAGTTAGTTACGTAGGGAGAGAATAAGAGAGGTGAGGAATATGGGAGAAAGTTTTAGTTTTGCTAAAGTTTTGTGTTATAACATAGGGATATTCTCTTTGGGAGGAGCTCAGGCTTTGGACACTCTTTTTTAAGGATTGTTGGCTCTTTTTCTTCTTAATAATCGATTCTATTTCTACCTTTATTGTTTGGGAAATCCATTAATTGGCATCATCCATCTTCTCACTAATGGGGTTCTAGGGTCTTTTAGTGTGATGTCTGGTCTAGCTATGAATAAGAATAAAAGCCAACTTTTTATTGTTGGGGGTGCTTTGGAGAAAGCAGATTCCCTGTCTACCCTAATTGGGCTGCAAGTTATCTGAGAATTCTTATCACCACTAAGAGACCAACTATTTTAGACTTTCACATTTATGGTTCTTTAAAGAGTTGCTTAGGACCATAAACAGAAATATATTCCCCGACTCTGTGGCTTCTCGTGAAGTGGAAGTTGAATACCAAAGAAAGAATCAAGAAATATATGAATGTACCGATTACATGCGCCTTATGTGAGAACGATTTTGAAAACGCGGATCACCTATTTTTCAATTGCTAGTATTCCAAGTAGGTCTTATGCTGGATCAGTCAACAAGGAATTCTCCAGCAAGGGAATTGGAAGGAGTTACTTACTTGGCTTTGCTCGCATAAGCATCTAAAGGATCCGACTTGGACCATAGCGAACCTAGCCCTTACTCGGACAATACACACACTCTGGTTGGAAAGGAACAATAGAATTTTCAAGAACCAGGCTAGGAAAGCTGAAGAATTAAGTTTCGTCATAATAAATTGGTTAAGAGAGCAGATACTTGCCTTCAAAATTTTGGAGAATCCAAAAGTTTGGCTTCATAGAGTGGATAGTTGAATTTGGTATTCTGCCCTAATTGCATATCCACCAAGAGTAATTTTTTGCCTCTTTTGGAAGTCACTTGACGCTACACGTTCATCAAACGATGTCATGGCCTCAACCTCATTGTTAGGAAGCAAATGCTGCTGGATCACCTTTTAAATCTATGTAATAATTAAGGGCAGGATAATCCTCCTGGGGAAAAACCATATGTACCTTATTCCATTTTCATGCAATCTATTATAATTTAATTTTTCAGAAAAAGAAAAAATCCTTTGATTTTTCATGACTTTTAAATTGCTTCATTTGATGCTAACTTGTCTTCTGCTTAGTCTTGTCCCCTCATGTCAGGTTTTATCCTATGCTCTCTCTTTGCTTTCTTGTCTGGACTATGATACACCTTCAGATCAAAAGTTAGAGCTTTTTCCTGCAATCTTTAATTCTGCTCCCTAGAACTTTCAATTGGCTTACGTAGAACTTCCACTTGGAAAGTATTGTAGCTGTGATTGAAATTCTACTTACAGGGTGGCTGAACATGTTTGTATATCACAAAGAGCTGATGAAGAACGGAAGAAACGTGGCAATTACAGGGCTGTTATTGAGCATGATGGTCTTCTTGGAAAGCAAACTTCTAATCAGGTACAGGATAGTTATTTACATGTACATGTGACTTAGCTGAATTTGAGTCCTTTATACAAACAGAAACATTAGGAGTAGGAATAATAGTGTCCCTAACTGGCATTGGCAGTTACATTTGTTATTGTTTAATGAGAATCATTCTTTTTCCACCCTTGGACTTGTGCTACATTGAATAAGTGATACGTAAAGCATAATGAAGCAGTTTCTTCATCAATGTCAATCTAGTCCAAAGTTAGAAAGTACGAGATTTGTATTCTTATTGGTGTTTGATGCTTAACATAAACAAATTTGGTTAAGTTCAAGGAAATGTACTTCTTGAGTGCCTTTTTGTATGCAGCAATTTGAACTTTTAACCAGCTAGTTTGGAGAGGGCACATGTATTTTAGCTTCTTTTCTGACCTGAAATCTTACAATGTGAACACAGGAATTTTATTGTTGATAGTTTTCAATTGGGTGTTTTGTCTCAACTTTTTTACTCAACAAATGACAGCTTAATTGTTTTTGGCTCAATTATCCCTTGTTTACTTTTCTTGTTGAGGCTTTATTACTATAAGAAATAGCCACCTTAATAAGCTCTTTATTCTTAAATTCTTTTTGGTCTCTGCATAAGGACTCAAATAAGGCCAAGACAAAAGAAGAGTTATTGGCTGAAGAAAGGGATTACAAACGCCGAAGAATGTCCTATCGTGGGAAAAAACTGAAACGAACAACATTACAGGTGGAAAATTGTCATTCCATTTGAGTTCATATGCTGTGATTGTTTCATACAATATCGTCTAATGTTTGATGTTCATTCCTTAATGATTATTAACTGAAATGCTGAGATTAGTGATGTTTGAGCTGAATTCTGTCTTTGTATGGATTATCATTTCTAGGATTAAGAAAATATCAAAAGGTGCTGGGTGCTCTTTATCTTTTTATGACAAAGGGATCTTGCAAATTGCTGCTTTATGCTCATAATTTAGTTTCTTTCACTTGCTGAATTCTTTTGCATGTTGATAGGGATAACAGTTCATAATAAATCTTTATTCCTCATCTGACTTTTTTATTTATTTTCTAATACATCTGAATATTAATGTGCACTTGTGCAGTCGTGTCAGAATCATTGAGTGCCTGTTTCAGTCTCATCTTATGTTCACGTCACTCAGACGCATAACCAAATTTCTCAACATCTAAGTTCTTCATATGAAAACAGACTGAATATTAGACAAGAGTTGCTATAACTAAGAGGTTTATTGTTTATGTTATGATCTTAACTGTCACATGGTCTGAAGTACCTCTGTGCATATGTTTGCCATGTCTTCCTTAGAAGCAAAACTGTCATGATTAATTGAAAATGATATCTGTTTCTTGCAATTATTCAATTCCCATTCTTCAAATTCCTAATGGTTAAGTTGCAATAAATCTGTATCTGAACGTTATCCTTCTTGCTCTTCAAATTCTATTTGTTGTTGAAATGCTTGGTGTCTGCTGTCACATTCTCTCTGAATATGATGAGGCTCACCACTAGCTTATATTTTTCTTATGATCTTATCGTAGGTAACGAGGGATATAATTGATGAGTATATGGAGGATATTATGCAAGCTGGAGGGATTGGCTGCTTTGGAAAAGGCGATGAAAACAAAGGGAAGTCTTCTGAACCAATATTCATCCATGACGACACTATGGATTTTAATGAGCCAAGAAAGAACAATAGTAACTCTGATGAAGCAACAAGAACTGCTTCAGCTTTGAAGGATGTTCCTTCTTGTGATTATGGGTTTGTGCAGCAAGGCAATGATGAATACCATGCGCATCTACGAACTCAGATACATAAACATGGTAAAAGGTACCATTCTGGAAGTCCAGAAGGACGTAGGAGTCACGGTTGGACACATAATAGAAGCAGTTACAATAGGGAGCTAGATGCTTTGGAATATTTGAGAGTGGAGCATCGTGAGAATAGGATTTACAACAGGTCGAATCATCATGTGGACAAGTCTCTAAAATCTGTGCCAGATTCGACAAATAATGTCAATTCAGAAAAGGATGACAAGAAATTAGTTATCAGAAACAGGGATCATAGGAGCTCAACTCAGAGACGTAGATCAAATCTTCTGGCTGAGAATGCATTTGAGGACCGATATGATCCTATGAGATCTCTCGACTTGCAGGAAGAAGACTATTTGTCAGGGAGCATGTAAACGCAGGATAATTTTGTGACCAAATTATCAACTATTTCACAGAGAAATTCCCTGATTCCTTTGAAAAGCTTTGACTGACTAGGTTTACAGTATTGGGTAAGTCACTTGGTTGTTTGTTTTCCTTGTTGAAGAGATGTTTGATGGAATATGATATGCATTATTTTTGACTTTATCTTTTTCACGAAACCTTGCAGTATGAATTCCCCAGACTTCAGCAATTTGACATCATCTGTATCCTCCTTTGTATCCTTGATATTTTATGTTTGATGTTAAGCACCTTTATACCTACTTTCTAAAAAAATACTAAATAGAGGGCATTTCTTTCTAGTTACTATGCTCTTTGTCATTCTTGTTCAAGCAAAGGCCTGTACCAATTTTATCATGAACATATGACTGTAGTTAGATTGGTGGTTATAGTCTCCTGATTTATGTGTTAATGGGTTGCTAACCACTTGTTGATACTGATTTTCATTCACTATGTTAAATGTGAAATCTAGGATAAAAGAGTATTTTACATATTCTCCAATGTTACAGTTTATATAGTTTGAGTTATATTTTTCTCTGATGTCTATATTTTTAAACTACAACATTCAATTAAAGTTCTTGTTGAAACAATGCTTAGATGGTTCTTTCTAATGGTTACGAGGGAAAACATGTCAAGCCCAATTAGCTTTATTTAGAGGTTTGGCTGGTGTTGCGATACTGAAAATTTGAATGAGGTATTATTTAGCTATTAACATGATCATTTGTCTGCAGAATTTACTCATGAATTTTAATGTGATTTGACCTCGCCTGCATTCTTTTTGACTCTACAGGAAGGGCTAAGCGACGAAGAATGAGTAGTTTTGTGGGCCTTGCTTCTGATGGGGATACAGACTTCATGAAATGAAGGAATATGTTACTGAGGTATTCCAAATCTGAATTTTTTCATGCTACCTCCCAGGAGGGAGATCAAAGGAAACTTTCAGTTATATTTGTGAATGATGTTTCATAGTTCCTTGATGGACTCTTACAATGCTCTCTCTTTTTATGTGGGATTGGTAATTATTAGACCTTTGGACAAGTCTTAGTCTGAAATGAATGTTCTTTAAATTCTAACACGAGGTTGCATATATTTTCTATAAAATATAAACGGAGTTGTAAATTAATGATTCTCGTTATGTTATAAGATTGTATATGGTAAGCACAATTATAAGGACTTCTTTCCTGCAGAAGTTCACTTAAGGGGTTAACGAATTTTCATGCTAAAAGGATTTTGATTCCCCTTCTCCCGGCTTGTGACTGATGCTTAACCTGACACTTTGACCAAGGTTAAGAGTATGAATCATTATCTAAAAAGAATTCTTCTTTGGCGTTATGCACTAGAAATTCCCCTCCTTTTTATAATAAACGTTCATTTAACACCCAATGATCTTTTATCCTTCATAATTCTCCAGATCCTCTTAATAAGCTCTAACAAATTAGTGATTTTGACAAGTAATATCCTTAACCCACATTCCTCTTTGGAAAGCGAAGTTCATACCATTTTACTTTAGCCATGGAACTAATAGTGGCATTTTAAAACTATGTAAACCTCCTTAATGTCTTCCCTGAACTGTGTATATTTTTTGCGAATACAAATTCTTTAATTTTTCTTGATAAGAACTTCTCTAACTTATTAAAAGATTATCACAAAAATTATTATGAGATAAATCGTAAATAATTTTTGTGTACTTGTTTAAGAACAAAATATACTAAGTTGAGAGATATAGAATAGACACTGCGATTTTATACTGGTTCATCCCAAACTGTAGGTTACGTCCAGTCCTCAGATTTCGTCTGAGTATTCACTATACTTCAACAAATTACAAGTATTCTTTCTTTCTTTTCGAGCCTCTTTAGGTCTCGTATATCAAATATTCTTTTTCGTTATCTTAGCCTCTCCAGGCTCTTAGCCTGTTCTTTCTCTCACTAGAAAGATATCGTGAGCTATTGTTACAGTAGTTTAGTTCTTACAGTATCGCACTACAGAATTTTTAAGTAAACACTTGAACGCTCAAAAGTTGTAGAATCAAAGATCTCTAAAAAAAGTTATTTAGTCTTCGACTACGACTAATATTTATAATCTAAGTCTTCAATTGCTTCTTTGAATCTTGATAACCGCTTCTTTATTCTTGATAACAGCTTTTTGATTCTTGAAAATTGCTATTTAGTTGAATTCTGTAACTAACTCCAACTAACTAACTGCTCGACGTACTCGCGTATCTTCTGCTTTGTATCGTCTGTATTTTCTTCTGTGCTCGCTTCTTCTGTATCTACTTCTGTGTTTTGCTTCTTCTGTCTTCTACTTATTCTGTATCGCTACTTCTACTGTGTTTCGCTTCTTTTGTGTTTTGACTTCTTCTTTTTTCTACTTCTTCTGTATCGCTACTTCTTTTGTGTTTCGCTTCCTCTGTGTTTTGCTTCTTCTATCTTCTACTTATTCTGTATCGCTACTTCTACTATGTTTCGCTTCCTCTGTGTTTTGACTTCTTCTTTTTCTACTTCTTTTGTATCGCTACTTCTTTTGTGTTTCGCTTCCTCTGTGTTTTGACTTCTTCTGTGTTTCATTTCTTCTGTGTTCTACTTCTTCTGTTGTCTTGCTTCTTCTATGTTCTACTTCTTCTTTCTTCTACTTCTTCTATAGCACTACTTCTGTGTTTCGCTTCCTCTATGTTTTGACTTCTTCTGTCTTCTACTTCTTCTATGTTTCGCTTCTTCTGTATCTACTTCTTCTGTGTTTCGCTTCTTCTGTATCTCTACTTCTTCTGTATTTTGCTTCTTCTGTCTTCTACTTCTTCTGTATCGCTACTTCTTCTGTGTTTCTCTTGCTCTGTGTTTTAACTTCTTCTGTCTTTTAATTCTTCTGTGTTTCGCTTCCTCTGTGTTTCGACTTCTTCTGTCTTTTACTTCTTCTGTGTTTCACTTCTTCTATTGTCTTGCTTCTTCTATGTTCTACTTCTTCTGTGTTTCTTCTTCTGTCTTTTACTTCTTCTGTGTTTCACTTCTTCTGTTGTCTTGCTTCTTCTATGTTCTACTTCTTCTGTGTTTCAACTTCTTCTGTCTTTTGCTTCTTCTGTGTTCTACTTCTTCTATCTTTTGCTTCCTCTATATTTTGTACTTCTTCTGTGTTTCGTTTCCTCTGTGTTTTACTTCTTCTGCACACTTAACATACTCATCAAACTAGTTCATTTATTTCTAACATTTTATTATTTGATTGTTATCAAAATTAATTATCGTAAAGTCTTCCTGACTTAACAATCTCCCCCTTTTTTATGATAACAAATAATCATAATATAGAAAAATAAAAGTGAATGAACTATTTTTATTCAGATAATGATTAATGAATTGAAACAAAATACACATATACTATCTTCTTCTTTCTTCTTCTTCTGCTTCTGCTTCTTTTCCTTCTATTCTTCTCCCCCTTATATTTTTCTTCTTTTCTTCTTTGGTCTTCAATCTTCTTTTCTCCCTATATTCTCCCCCTATTTGTTATTAATCAAAAAGGTTTGTTTTTCATATGCTGTATAATTTCAGAAAACATTCATTGCATGTCAGTCCTGATCAACTTGAGGTCTTGTTCTACTGTCACCTGAAGATAAGCTACTTCCTCAAGTAGATCACCAATGGAGTCCCTCAAATCATCAATATTAGTATGCATTTCTTCCATCTCCTTCACTAAGGCTTCCAGACTCCACTTCTGAGACTGACTAACTTCTTCCATCCCGATTGTAGGAACTCGTTAAGATTCACTTGATGGATAGAAGTTTGGTTCAGCATATGTTTCTGAATGTAAAACATCCAATTCAATGATTTTCCAAACAGGAGGTTTGAACCATTGTTTTCCTTCTGGGAGATCAAAGTCATCAGGTTTTGGTAGTTTTGGTATTGGTTTGTTAAGAAGGTGAAGGAGATCTTTTATTGATGGTATAGAACTTAAAGGTCTAAGATGGATAAGTAGATTCACAAAAGTTTCTAAGTTGAAAATAATACCTCCGACCATAATAGTTCTAAACCGTCCTTTAGTCACCCTTCCAACTACTTGAGAAGTTTCTTCCGTGGAGAAGCGTCCACACTGACTTCCTGATTCCTTTGAGATGTGGTGTGAAACATAGATGCCTCTTGGTTGTTCTGCATTGCATGCCTTCTTTTATCTGTTCATCTGTAAGATCACCTGTTCTTCCTTCAGGGTACATTTTATGTTTCCCTTTTTCTATATTACGTACAATGTTTACAACTCTAGGTTGAATATCAGGTACAATCTTGATCAATGTTCTACTTGTAGCTGGGTAGATGGTATATCGATCTTTTGTTATTTTCAAGGGATATGATTCTGATTTTTCATCTCTTAGAATCCTATATAATCTTTTCTCTTCATGATTCAGAAGATGTATAGATCGATTATTGACCAAGATAGGTTCAACTTGTACCTTGATTATCTTCTGCACAGGTTCTTTTATAATGATTGAGCTTCTGCTTCTCGCAGGCACAATTTCTTCTATTACCTTCATTTTTAAGTCCTCTTTTCTGATAGGACCAAGAGAATCAACTGATTTTTCCTTCTGATTGTCACCAGTTGAAGTATTTTCTTTCTGACTGGTCTTCAACATCTTATTTTCTCCTACCAGTCTGGAAGTTTGTTGTAGTTGGGGTCTCTTCTTATCTATGTTTTTTACAACATTCTTCGATCCTGTTCTTAGTAGAATACAGTGAAAAAGTATTGTGTGTAGAACCCTAGCCTTCAGAACAAGATTTGCTACCTTCTTGTCCTTTGGGTCGCTACATCCATATAGTTGTCGATTGACATGTGCCTTCTCTACAAGGCTTTCAGTCATCCATTTAGTGTTGTGAGACACCTCTTCTCCAACACAAGGACATCCACTGACCTTCTTGATTAGCTCCAATGTCACAATAACTGACAATCTATCTACCATTGATACTACAGTATCGTCTACTACTTTCATATTCTTCCAATACTCATAAACTTCATTCAGATAGACTCCTTCACGAACTTGAAAGAAGTTCTTCCATCCCACTGCATCGACTTCTGATTTAATGTCCATCTGATTCTTCTTCAAGGAGTCGAAATCAACGAGTCTTCCATAAATCATAGCTTGATCCATTATGATCTTTAGGCAGTAGGAACTTTCTCAATGAGATTTGTTTCTGAAGATGAGAATGTAAATGAATGGGTTTGATCTCAAGAATAGAGTAATGAACCATTTTTGTTTGAGAGCTTCTGTAAAAGTCGATTTCAGAGGATTTCACGAGTATTCTAGAGTTGGTGATGTTCTGAACCTTTTGAGAAGATTTCCCTTTATACTTCCTTCTCACAAAAATTTACCGTCTGTAACTTACAGTTACTGTGCTCTAGAAGACTTGCGGCTTTTTATCTCCCTTCTGTAAAATCATCTGGGTTATGACGTGTCAGATGATTTATCACTCAACACTACCATATTCAAGTTTCCTCTAATTTCCTTAAATCTTTCTTCATTCAAGGGCTTAGTGAATATATTTGCCCATTGATGATTCATCTCGACAAACTGTAGACTAACAATTCACTTTTGTACATAGTCTCGCAGAAAATGATGCCTAACTTCAATATGCTTTACCCTTGAGTGTTGTATTGGATTCTTTGATAGGTTGATAGCACTTGTGTTGTCACAGAAGATTGGGATTTGTTCTTC
>JAOTAY010000005.1:294010-344517 GCA_025629805.1 Erythroxylum baracoense
AATACAGTTCTGTTACGACTTAATTCGTCACTACTTTATATTATTGGTGATGACAAAACTTGTCATAAATATGTAACATTTTTGTGACCATGTAATTTTGTCACACATTTCACAAGTTCTAGTGTCAGTATTTGTGTCACAAAAGTGTTGCATAATTGTGACCATTTTATAAATTAGTCACTATTTTAGTAGTGACGGAGGTATTTGTGACAGGAGGTGACGACTTCAAATCTTAGACATTATTAATAATAGTGACTAATATTACTGCTTTTAGTAACAACTTTTACTATCACTAAAAATACAATTTCTTGTAGTGTCTCAATATCAGGTTTTGTGTTTGTAAAGGCTCTAGTATCGGTATATCTATCCCCTTCTAATTGTTTCATCCTTCTTGCTACATACATTATGACTACTTGCTTTTAACTCTTGAATGCATCTTTATTATGACTATTTGCAAGTTTTATTTTGTATGTGAATTTCTTAATACGTGCATCTTGTTAACAAGTTGGACATCTTTTTGATAAACTGTTATTATGCTGTTACATTTTTATTTTATTTTAGTTTATTTATTTTTTTGAAGCTATTATTTTATTTTAATTATTTATTTTTACTTATTCTAAGTATTTATTAGTTTTTTAATGTATTGAGTTATTTTATGACATCTTTTATGTTTATTTGAATAAAATAAATGAATTATTTATTTATTTTAGTTTGATTTATTTACTTTTTTTAACCTGCATCACTTGTTTGTAATTTTTTGTTGTATCATTACTATACTACGTACCTTTTTTTTTATTGTCACATTTACATGTAGGTCTGTCGAAAACAACCTTTTTATTCTGTAGAGATAAGACTGTGTACTATCAGACCTCTCCAAACTCCGCATTGGTGTGAGATTCGAACTGAATGTAATGATGATTATTTTAAATTACTTAAAAATATATTATAATATTAAATAAAAATATATTTTAGTTAATTTGTCGAATTATTTTAACATAATTATTGCTAAGATCAATAAGAGTAATTATCAGTTTAATTATGTGTAAATTTAATAAATTTTACTTAATTTTGACAAAAGACATTAATAGAATTAATATTTTCTGTAATCTTATTTATAAGTTAAAATTATCAATTTTTGATGTATGTATACTATTAAAAATTAGACAATTAAATAATTTTATCTGTTGAAAAAGATAATTTTATAGAAAACTTGTTTTAACACTTCTTTTTAGAATATTATTTTAAATTTTCTAGTAAAGTATTTCACCAAAAAATTATTAAAAAACTATTTTATTTGTACCCATAATTGGATCTCAATTAATTCCTGAATGGTCCAGCAAATCAGCCTACTACATGCTGGCATGCATGTTTCAGATTTCAGAACAGTTGGTGGGTTAGGTTACCCCTACAGAGTTGGACCATACCCTAAACTTTGTAGACCATTTGTTAAGCCTCCAAAAGAATATAATTTACCTAATTTGCCCTTAGCATATTTTATTAGGTTGAAGCAGTGTATTTATATTATTTTAATCACTTTCTTAATCTCCAAGATTATGCCCTTTAATCAACTCCAATAGCCAAACACTAACTCCAGCAAATCAACTGGACCACAGCAGATTAAGAAAAGCAACCCTTTTTCTCTTTAATTTCATTTATTTAAACACTAATCCAGTTCACACTCCAAGACTAAACCCTTTTTAAATTAGCCCAAAATGGGAAAAAAATAAAAAAAAGGAACCAGGAATCTTTCCTTGTTTGGAATCTTCCTGTGTTTAAAGCAGTCATTATCATCTCCCAACAACACTAGACTTGTGAGTCTTCCAATTGGTTAAAGAGGATGGGGGACAAAAACCTGGGAATTGTTCAAGATTCAGAGTTAGATTTTAGAGATTATGACTTAATTAGTACCTAATTAAGAATTAACCCTTTCTTTAATAATACTTAGTTCAACTAAAAGGGTAGATGACACGTGTAACCAACCGGCAACTACTTGATGGGTATTGTATTAAAGTCCAAATATAGAATAAGCAAAAACAGAACTATGTGGAATAGATTATTGTAAAGAACTCTTTTTTTTTTTAATGAAGGAACCGAAGTTGTTATTCTTTAGATGTGTACTGTGTAAACTTTCGAACTAATGCAATAGCCTGCAAATTACATCAATTGAGTACTCTACATTAGGTAAATCATGTACGACAAGCTCGATCGAGAGAGTATAGGTAGGAACATTCGAACACAAGACTTTTTGACCCCATACCTCTCAATCTACCAACTTGAACACCTTTTAGGGGGCATTATAAAGAAGACGAGAAAAGAGAATACCAACTTAAAGAGTTAGGTGTTTTTATATGCAAATTGGTAATTAAAAGTCTTCTCTTCATAAATATTTTGCTCCTAGCCTTGAATCTTTGGGACAAATAAGGACAATTAGAGTTGGTATTGTAGTCAGTGTGATTTAAAGTACAACAAAGCATCTTTTAGTTTCCAAAAATTTAAGAGCAAATAGATAATTTAATTGCAAGAGATTATTGGTTGTGGTCTCCTTATTGGATATAGGAAAGTTAAACTAGTTTGGGTTTTGTCAAGTTTATAATTAAAATTAGTTTTGATTAAGATTTGAATTGATCTTAGATTTAAAATTTTATTTTTTTTCAAAACATGATTCATAGTTGAGATAGGACTTGAGAGTCAGGTTCAATATGAAACAAGTTGACTAGATTAATCAAAACAATTTTATTTTATTAAACTTGACAAAACAATATTTTATAAAACATTTCGAGATTACTCGAAGTTCAATCTTTTGGACAAAAACGAGTTGTTTCATATTGGATTCGAGTGATTGTCATACATAATTGGACCACTCCCTAAAAATTAATATTAATTTATTGTCATACATAATTGACCACCCTCTAAAAATTAATTATATATATTAATCAACCATAAAGTGTTCAACTTTTTAGAATATTTTTAATTTAGTGTTCGAACTTTTGAAATTTTTATTTGAGTGACTAATCTTTTAAAATCTTAAAAGATCAGTTCAAAATGTCAATTTTTATTGATGTGGTTAATAGATAAACATTCACGTGATATTTAATAAATATGTCACATTATAAAAAAAAGCTTTTGAATTAAATCATTAAAGTTTTAAAAAGTTGATCGCTTAATTAAAAAATTTAAAAGTTTAGGCACTAAATTGAAAAAAAATCTTAAAAGATTAGACAAATTTGAATATATTAGCCCAATGTATATGTGTGTGTGCCCCCAAGGGGGGTCGAGTTGGTGGAGTGAATGGTATGAGGCAAAAAGGTCATGTGTTCGAATCTCTCTACTTACACTCTTTCGATCAAGTATGTCGTACAAGTGCTTGCCTAATGTAGAGTACATAATTTAAAGACTATTGTATTAATTTTAAAATTTACCTAGCGCTCATTTAGAGGGTACCATGGGTTCCTCCGTTTTTAAAAAATAAAAAGTATATGTGTATGTATCTCCTAACTTTGTATGCATGATTTCATCTTAATTTGCCTAGCACAATTGAAAAGAAACAAAACTAATTGCTTTTTCAATGGGATCAAAAGCATGACTAGTGGAGTTTTTCACCATTAGCTAAGTGCTACACCATGTTATGATTACGAATACTTTTTATTGAAATGACATGAAATCAAATCAACCATAAAACATATTATATATTAATAGATTTGATTAATTATACTTTAATTTTTGTCTGAATTAATAATAATATTTATACTATTATTTAATGTCAAATTCAACTGATATCTTTAATTTTTTTATTAAATAAAAGAAACATCAAAGCAATTTCATCCATCCAATTGGATGGATGAGATCGGACAGGAGGAACAGGGAACAGATTATCTGGGAGCAGAAGATTTGTCAACCTCTAATGGTTGACCACATTTAAGAGGAAACATTCTATTAAAACCTACTAAACATAGTTGCTTTCACTAAGGATAAGGACAGACTTTGGCCAAGTACACATTGCATCATCTTATAGGCTTTGACAAGGTACAAAGGTTAGTGTAATTAACATGTACTAAACATAGACTAATGAAACAACACCACCACTCATACACAACTCATCAAGAAGAAGAGGAAAAAACAAAGGGTTTAGTTTTGTGAAAAGAACATATATACAATTAGCATACTTCAGCTAGAAGTCAACATTTGTTAAAAGTTGCTGCTGCTACAAGTACCCTTCAAATTTTACTAACCTAACCCAAAACCCATCTTCATTTCCACCACCTAGCCAATCACAGCTTGTTCTTTATGAAGTTTGTAACCTTTCATTGGACCATACATGTGCATACATACATACACACACTCTAAATGTATATGTACATGCTTTGTTGAGGCAGCGCCCACAAAAACACTCATATTCACCAATCACAACTCAACATCTTTTGACCTGTTTCTTACTCTCTTTGCTTTCTTCTGCTCATTCCCTGTTGCATAGATCATCTCTCCCTCAAGTGGCAACAAAAGAGCTTTGGCTTATTATAATTAGTTAGTATTCACCCACTGATTTGCTCTGTTTTTTCCTCTTGCTTTTGGGTCTGAGCTGAGGAAGGAAAATGTTAAGAACAGAAGAAAAAAGAGAATGAAAGGATATTAAAGTTCGAAGCTTTACATCTCTTGGGAAGCTCCATGTTCTTTTTTGTAACTAGGTCTGTGTGCTTTGAGCTTTAAGAATCATTTTTGTTGTTGCATATAAGCAGCAATCTGGGTTTTTGTGGGTTTTAAAGATTTAAGCTTTGTGGCAAAGTTTTGTTCTTTTTACTGTGAAAGTTCTGGGATTGAATTGAGTGAAGAATTTATTCTAGGGCTTATCATTTGATTGTAGTATTGGAGATCTGTTTTTTTATTATTACTTCACGAATTTTCCTTGGGTTTGGGAAAGTTTGAGACTTTTTCAGATTCCTCAGTTGCGCGTTGCTTATGTGACAAACAAAATTGCTGAGATTCCATATTTGTTGATTTGATGTTTCGTTGATCATAAATTCCCTCCTTTCTCTGCATTTCTTATCTGGGGTCTCTCTTAGCAACGTTGAGAGAGAGAGAGTTGAGAGAATGGTGTCTCTTGTTTGAATTCTCTATTTGGGCATGCTAGCTATTTGCTTTGATCGTGCAATTTAACAATCTAAAGAAGAGAAGTCATGAATCGAGGTATGGAGATTCTCACACCGTCCACTTATCTTCAGAACTCAAATTGGTTGTTCCGAGAAAGCAGGGGTACGAGGTGGACCCCTGAAGAGAACAAACGGTTTGAGAATGCTCTTGCTTTGTACGATAAAGATACACCTGATAGGTGGTTGAAAGTAGCTAAGATGATTCCAGGCAAGACTGTTGGTGATGTGATCAAACAATACAAGGAATTGGAAGAAGATGTTAGTGATATAGAGGCCGGGCTGATTCCAATTCCAGGATATGCTAGTGATTCTTTCACTTTGGAGTGGGTTAACAGTCAGGACTATGATGGTCTGAAGCAATACTTTAGTCCCGGCGGCAAGAGGGCTACCGGAACACGGCCATCGGAGCAAGAACGGAAAAAGGGTATTCCATGGACTGAGGAAGAGCACAGGTGACTTTGACTGCTTTCTCAAGCTAATGCTCCTATGTTTAAAAATCTAGCAACAAAGAAAGTTGATTTGTGAAGTTCATTACTAGCATAAACGAATTATAAGCTCTTGTACTACCAAGACAATAGTTGTGAAACATAGAATTCAGTTGATGATCATATATCCAACACATAAAAATTGGATGATAGTTCTTTGTAGATCTTCTAGTTAGAACCTTTGATCAGAAGTGAATACACCTTTGATGAATGGTTTCAAATTTAGCTTCCTCTTGTTGTGTTATATTTTTCTGTCATTGTAGTTTATTTGGTTGTAATGATACAAAATTGCAGGCAGTTTCTGTTGGGTCTTCAAAAGTATGGTAAAGGGGATTGGAGGAACATATCTCGCAATTTTGTGACGACCCGAACCCCGACTCAGGTGGCTAGCCACGCACAGAAGTACTTCATCAGGCAGAATACTGGAGGGAAGGATAAGAGGAGATCTAGTATCCATGATATAACTACAGTCAATCTCCCAGATACTAAGTCACCTTCACCAGACATTGATAAACCACCATCTCCAACTCATTCATCTACAACGATGAAACCGCCGCCGCAACAGAAAATGAGCTCTACGGAAAAGGGGATACTTGTCTGGGACCAACAATATGAAGGAGCAGGGAGTGTTTTCAATCCGGCAAATAGCAATTTGTTCACATCACCATTCTGTGGTATGTCCTCTTATGGACCCAAGCTGCAGGAACAAAATTTGCTTCGAGCAACGGCCGCTCCAGGGTACCAATTTGGACCTTACAATCTCATTTTTGAGATGCAGGCGACGCAAAATAAATAAACTTGTGGGTCTGAGATTCAGGATTAGAAGTCTTAAGAGGTATTTCAGACACCACATGGTATTGAGTGTCATTTGAATATGCTATTGTCATGATTTTATGTGAATATTGTGAATTTGAGGACTCTAGTCCATAGCCAGTAGATATGACCTCCTAGTTTGATGTTGTAATTCCTTTCCTCGAACCCGAATCCAAATCCAGATCATTGATAAAATAGAAGCTTATTGATGTGAAGCATGACCTTAGGTTACTTGTGAGTGTACTTCTTGAGTTTGATATATCATTGTGGTCCAGTTTGGACTTGCTTGTGCTATTAAAATTGCCATTTTTCATAAGAGTCGTTTGGAAATGCGCCTGATTGATGTGTCAGGACTAGATGTTTGACGCTTGGATTATTAGAGTTACTATCCTTGAAGTAATGCAGCTTTTCTAGTGCACATGGTGGATGAAATGGAAGCATTAAAACACAAAAACTGTAAAATCATTGTCTTATGAACATGGTAACGTAAGAAAGTGGAAGCAGTTGAGTTTTGATAATACACCATGTCATGAAATGCTTGTCCAAATCTGTTTTGAGTGACTCTTCCATCTCTTTTCCAGCTCTCCCGATGACTTAAATTTTAATATCACTTCTTTTTCCCGATACCCTTTTCAACTTGCGGTTCGATTTGGATTTAGTTGACCGAATTGGACACGAATAGAATCTTGACCCCAAGCATGAGCTTAGAGCCACCAGTTGAAGCATCGTATTCTTAGTTCTGCGTTCTTTTCTTCCTTTTGTTCTGTTGAATGGCATGACAGATGCTCTTCCTTGCTTTGTTGTCCAATTTTTATGGTCACAAAGTAACGTGGAAGAAGATTCCATTAGATGCTCCAATGAGTACATACAACAAATTACAAAACTTTTAGCTCAGTCGCCAACTTTTTCTCAACTATAATGGCATTGTTGGACACATTGCAATTGGTCATCAGGAAGATGTATTATAACTTTTGACGATGAACTTTCAAGCAATGAGTGAACCTTTTTGACTCCATTCACTAACAGGAACACCTAACTGTTCATGGTTTGGCTTTAGGATGATTAGTTAGTAAGTAACTAAAACTGTTCTCATCATTCATCTTCTTTCTCATCGTTCATCATTCTTAACAAGGTATGAATAGGTCTCTTGGACTGGTTTCAGATCTGCGTATCTATGAAAACAACTACTTATAGGTTAAGAGTATTAATAGCAAGAACATCTCTATAATCAAGTTAGTGAAAATCAAAATTATAAATCCAACTTCTAACAGAAAACTTAATTCTTCTGTGATTAGTATTCTAATTCCTAATCCTATTTGAATTGAACTTTTCCTGTCCCAGTATGTAATTCAGTCAGAAGAATTACTATATGACAGCAAATTATGACGAATGCTTACATAAGCATATTAGACATTTCTTCTTCTTCCCATCAATCTAGTTGGCTTTCCACCATCACCATCTCTAGAAATTGAGATCCTTTCAAGCTTTTTTTTATAATTTTTCAGAAAATACTACTAGATTCTCACTGAGAAAACCCCACTAAATGACGTGGGAACTGATAAATTTTCTGGTTACAGTGGATTGTTTGGTCTTTCTTTGAGTTCTATTTGTCTGGTTTCATTTGTAGTTGGCTGCTAATGGCTGGCACTAACATTGTTTGTGCTCTTGCAGCCTTGGTGAAAAGCCTAGTGGACCATAAGCAAATTCAATTCATGGTCCCCCCACTACCCATACAAATAGGACCAACATAAGCAATATATAAAAAAGGGAAAATAAATAAATAAAAGGGTCTTGGAATTTTTATTTTTTTTATTTTTGCTACGGTACATGACATAACTAACCCAATTTCTGAAAAGTATGGAGGAGCTTTGTGCAAGTTGCATAGAAGAGCACTTTGGATGCTTTATTCTGATTTTTATCTAAACCAAATTGAGTTGATTTCATTTCATATCACACACCTTGTCTCACCACTTATGTACCTAAAGTACTTGATGATTTGCACACCTATTCCTCTCTTCTTTCTTTCAACTAGATTCTAAACTACTTTCATTTAAGTGTTGTGAAGACTTCTCACAAAATTCAAACTCAAGAACTTAATTATTTGGATGAACATCTCTTAAAGGGCACTACACAAAACACTTGTGTCTTTGAGAATGCGCTCGTTACGTATCCAAAAGAGTAGCCTCTTGTTACCACTCTCGTTAACAATAACAATAACATTCGGTGAGAGTACCGTTAAAATGTAAAATTTCAGCAGATCAATAGTAGACAACCTTAATCTTACCTGATAGAGAAGTTGTTTTTGACAATTATCTTGTTAACATAAAGAAAAAAAAAACTCTTTTCTAATTTCCTTAATAATCACGAATAACTACAAAATTGTTAAATTCATGGTTGGAATCAATCAGATTGCCAATTATTTATCATTATTGCACCAATATAAATGAAACAAAATTCCCATATGCATTGCACATGCAAAGAAAAGAAACTAAACGACACAAGAAGATGGGCACTAGCATCACCAATTATACACGTCTTTCACTAAAAAAGTTAAAAAAAAGAAAAAGAAAAAGAAAAAGAAAAAGCTTAAGCTTGTTGCTAAATATCAATACATAAGCTGAGGTAATAACATGAACTCTAAACTAATTAATTAGATTTTTAAAAAACGAAAAGCAAAGAGATTCCTTGTCTTGCCTTCCCTTTGGGGACAATCATTATAATAAGCTTCCTGCTCTTCTTTTTCATTCCACGAGCTCTTATTTGTTCATATCCTAACCCTTTTGATGTTTGATGTTCCTGCATGGGTTCTGCTAACCCAAGTTTGCTTTTCGTTTTGACACAATTCTAACTTGATGCATTAAGTTTAGTATTTGCAGACGATTACGATAATTGCAGGATTAGACACGTTCTTTCAGGTTTAAATCCTCTGTTCTCATTATTCTGTTTCAACTATATTATGTGTCTAATACAACTTCGTTTTGTAGGTTCTGCATATAATACGATGTAGGTTTTACTATAAAGCGACGTCGTATTGGGCATAGAATAGAGTTATTAGAACAGAAGATCTAGTCCTCGTTTTTTCGTGTTTTATATTATTGAATGAAAAATAAGGTTTAATGGGAAAATTATTGGTTTTTGATACAATTATTTGATGTTAATCATGACAAGGTTGACTAACTAATTAAGAGGTAAATGTTCTTGTATGCTACCTTAAGCACTTGGATTGCCAATCATAATTCATAGTCCCAATTATTGCACAAAGTTAAGTAGTGAATGCATTAATCAAAAGTGAGTTGAATACCAACTTACATTTCTTTTAGATAATTAAAAGGCATTTTTTAAAATGTCTAAATTAGTTTTCATTGTATATTTTAACATTTTAAAAGTAATATTGATTATGATACATTTTAAAATTTTAAAAATAATGTTGATAATGCTATAGATTCTAAAAGAGTTAGTTTCTATAGTTTTTAATATATAGGTCATCAATCTGCTGATGTCTAACTAGATAATTTAAACTTATTAGACGCTAATATAATCTTAAAAATAATTTCTTAAAATATTTATTACTAGTTTAATTTTTACTTTATTATTTTATAAAAATATAAATAAATCTTTACCGTTATCTTTATTCTCACTTTTTTGTATATTATTCAAGGTAAAGCGAGTATTAATTTAGAGATAATAATAATCGATAATTAAAAAACTCAATCAATTTTAACCATAAAACCTTGAACAATTAAATCTTTTTATTCTATTAATTTTAATAACTCTTATTGTTAAAAATCGATCAGTTTATTAATTAATCAGTCAATTTTTACAAATTAATAAATTTTTATGAACTAAAATAAATAAATTAATTTTCATTTAATAATCTCTTTTTCCAATTAAACTGCAAATGTTTCAATAGGTAAGAACAATCTTTTTTAATTACAGTATAAATTATTTAATTTTATTCAATCTTTAGCTGATTTCATCAACCTTAAACCGCTTGTCTTATCGGTTTAACTTTCAGTCTGATTTTTAAATCATTGATAATAATAATAATAATAATAATAATAATAATTATTATTATTATTATTATTAGACATTTTATATGCATCTCATAATTTTGATTAATAAAAAATATTTATCCAAAAACTTTTTTTTTGTTGAGTGGGCATTCGTAGAGATGTCAATAGGCCGAGTCGAGCTCAGGCTACCCTGGCCCTGCCCAGCTTGACCCCAGGCTATAGTGGCCTGTGGCCTGACAGTCACGATTAGGCCAACTTTTTACTTTTTTTTAAGAAAAAACTTTCAAAACAACAGTTATAACACCGTTTTAAAAATAATGGCCGAATCACGAGCTAGGCCAAAAGTGAGTGGCATTGAACCAAATAGGCCGAGCCAAATTTGACATCTCTCATTTTAAGAAAAAAAATAGCTTGAAAAGTAAGTCACTTGCTATTTTCCTTTTTCCAAGCACCAATAATGAGAGGGAAAGTGAGAAAGAGACTGAGCAACAATGAAAAGATGGCATATTGTAAGGTTTTCTTTTCTTTTCTCTTTTTTCCTATGCATTATTTTGTCGTGAAACGTTGGTTTCCCCTTCTGCTGTTACAGAAGAAGCAATCAACTACATAAAAATTTAATAATTCCTCCATGTACCGACACTTACTGATTTTGACATCATTTTGGAACCTTCCTCTAAACTCACCATCATATATCATTTTCATCTTCGTGACACACACATAGTCAATTACTCTTTCCACAAACCCTTTTTTTTTTCTTTGTTTATAATAATTATGGAATAATTATTTTCCTTGTTAATTATCAATTAGTCATTCAAGAATCGTATGATTAATTATAAGGGTAGGGCTTTTTATTTTCCTTTTCTGATTTTATTTCTATTTAAAAAATATACAATTTTATTATAATAATAAAATATTAGATAAAATTTGAGGATGGAATAATTTTATGGATTAATTTAATTTTATTTTCTTATATGATGTTTATTAAAAATATTCGTAGTAAATTAATCATATATATTAAAAGCAAAAAATTTAGTAAGTAAATATTTAAATTTGAAATTTTGTTAATAAATAATTATTTTAAAAATATACTTTAAACTTATTTATTAAATAACTATCAAATTTAAAATAATTTTATTTTAGTAATTAAGTTATATTAATTATAATTCTTATTATAGTTAATATCAAATAACTAAATAATATTTATTAATTTTAAAAATAAAATCAAATTAAACAAAAAAATTAAAAATTTTATAGTTTTCATAAATTATAAAAACAAGATGAAGCTAAAATTAAAAATAAAAATAAAATTTAGTGTGAAACCAAACAAATCCTATCTAAAGTTAGAATAATTACTTATGCAAATATGTGTAGGTATTGAGGGGTAGTCAAAGAATTCATTGAAAGAAAATTTTAAATATAAGAACTAATGGAGTTAAGGATTTAATAATTTTTATAAAAATTATTTTTTTCTTGGGGCAATTGGAATACAAGTATTTCCACCGCTATATTGTAGTTGATTACCAATGATTACGAAACCTAACCGATTTGGATGATTTAACTATAAAAACTTTGAACCGTCTAACTTTTTTGTTTGATTTTGAACTTTTGGTTCGATTTACTTTAATAATTTTTTTGTTAAAAAACGATCAATTTATTATAATAATGGATTAATTTTTATAAATTAATAAGTTCTTATAAACTAAAATAAATCAAATAATTTTTATTTAACATTTTTTAAATTAAATTTCAAATTATTCGATCGGTAAAAACAATCCCTTTCAATCATATTTTGAATACTTTAATTTTATTTATTTTTAGCCAATTTTATGATGATCTAATAACGAATGAACTTTTTAAACCTTAAACTTTTTTTCTTATCGGTTTAACTTCCAGTCTAGTTTTTAAAACATTGTTGTTTACTAAAAAAATCATAATACAAAATGAAGCTAAATACCAAGTTTGTCTCTATCATGATTTGCCAAATTTAATCCCTTTTTTTTTCTATACTTTGCTATTAAAAACATCCATGCTTAGAGAACTATGTTACTAATAGCCCAAGAAAAGAAGTCATTTCAGCCCAATGCAGTGTTAAGTATAGGCTTTCAAAGAGGAGAGTCACAGATTGTGGTTTATAAGCCCATGACTAAGAAGGGGAAAGAAAAAATAGACATAACATAAGGGCTTCATAGGTTTTATAACTCTTTTTTTTTTTAAATATCAGTAGGAGTAGTTGGAGGAATTACAAAACTCCTTAAAGCAACAATGTCACATCTTAGGTAGAAGTTTAAGTAGAATTGACAATTGAAATCTGGTTTGACCCGATCTAACCCAATTTGAAAAGCTTAGAGTCTCGTTGTAGAACGATATTGTTGAGCTTGAGATTAGGCTTGAATTTGAGTTTTGCTCAATCTGTTGTCAATTTTAGAAGTGAAAATTTTTATAAAATTATAAAAATATTATTATTAAATTTCTAACTAATTATTTTTGAACATATAATTTCCTTAAACTCAAATTAAAAATATTATTAATTCAATATAAACTTAAACTATTTACAATCCAAGTTAAGATGGTGGTGAACTAGAAAGCCCACTAGATAGAAAACAGTTGAAGCCCATAAGTACTTAGTCAACTCTCACAACTCTTTCCATTTCTCATCTCTTTGTAAAACAATCCTAATGTTTTAGCCCTTCAAAGGGAAATTCTCTCTTTACCTTTGTTTTTAGTGAAGTTTTTTTTTTCTTCAAATGACATTTAAACATTTTTTTATAAAAAAGATTATTAAGTCAAGTTTTAATTTTATATGCTGAAAAATATAAAAAATAAATTATGATCTATTTTTTTTGTTTGAGAGAAGAATTAAATTCCTCTTATTCAATGATAGTGTATGAAAAAAAGACAAGTAAGAAGTGATTCTAATAAATTTCATATAACTTAAAAAAGTAAAAATTATTATTTTAAATAATGCTTACAATATTTTATATCCTATTAAATTTACATAAAATAATAAAATTTCACTTAAATCAGTCTCTTAATTTTTCAATTAGCTTATTTGGCATATACAATGATTAAAATTTTTAACTGATCCAACCGATTCAATAACAAAAATTTTGAACTATCTATCTTTTTAGGTCAATTTATCTTAATAACCCTCATTATTAAAAATCGTCTGATTTATTAATTAACTGGTCATTTTGTAAACTAATTGATTTTCATAAACTAGAATAAGTCATTTAATTTTTTATTTAACATTATCCTTTAATTAAATTTCGACCTTTTCGATAGGTAATAATTGTCACCTTCTTCAATTTTGTTTAATCTTTACTATATAATGATTTTTGTTGCGGTTTAGTACCCATTAAAATTTTTAAATCTTAAACTTTTTATTTTACTTATTTAATTTGAGGTCCAATTTTATTTAAAATCTTGTGATATGTGACCGTCCTCAAATTTAATATCTACAGATGGAAAAACAAATGAATAATAAAAAGAAGGAAAGTAGAATTAAAGGATAATAAGAACATCAAAATCCACACACGTAAGTTGCTAATATCAATCTGTTAGTCCATAGTCTTCTAAGCAGAATACAATGTACAAGGCCAATCCTTACCTAAATGAACATTTACGAAAACCTAATCAAAGCATCTTCAGTGTCATGGTTAGGTGTCATCGTCGTTTAGAGGGGCTGGATGGGGACAAATCAGCCGTAATCTCCATCTCAGCATAGGAAAACGACACAAGCTAGCTTGTAAGCAAAACCAAATTTGACTATTCCAGCTAGAAGAATAGTATAGCTAGAAGAATAGTATAAATATATCTAGATTAATTCGTTGACTTTTTGAGATGATCGAGCAAGTCCTTACGTATATATCTCGAATTATGTCACTTAAGATGTGGAAAATATGAGAAAATAGCACGCGAATGTTCTACTATATCAAGTGTTTAAGAATCGGTACATGAAATTTTAATAAATTTTAAAAAAGTTATATTGAGAAGTAATTTGTATGAAATTCATGACACATCTATTTGTGTCAAAGATTCTGAATACGTAACTTCTCAAGATATTATCTTATCGCATTACGTGAAAATTATTGATAATACATAGCATATAGTTAGCCTAACGGAATCACTAAATTTGACTATTAAATTACAAATCGAGAAGAATCGCAACTACCGTATAAAACCACCAAATAACTTTCAAGACGAAAGCTATTGTTTCAAAATTCGTGGAATAAGTATATTTTTAAATGGTTTTATGTTTTTAAATGGTTTGAGGAGTGACTTGTACAATCATGAATATGATATTGCAGGCTTGGTTAAAGTTAATATTTTAGTTGACAACACCAAAGTATTAATTTGAAGTTAAAATTGGCCTCATATAATAGCTTAAGTTTTTGTGGTAAAACAGTCGCTTAATAAAATATCAGAGCCTCTGTAACTAAGTAGTCGTGAGTTCAAATCTTACCACCCATTTATTATTCAACTCGAAGTAGAGTGAGTCTGTGTAAGTCTCAACTATAAAGAAATTTCACTTGAGAGGATATGTTAGTGAATATATAAAATTAAATAAATTGACCTTATATAATAATTTAAGCTTTTGTGGTGAAACGATCGCTTAACAGTTCCCTATCTCAACTTGAGAAAAGCTAAGAACAAGACAAAAATATCATAAAATAAGTTAGAAACTAAACTCGAATTATTACAACGACTAATTGATACGTTATGATCGATATTGTTATCATAATCATTTTATATTATTTATAATTACTTCAGTATAACTTTCAATTGACAATTTAAAATCTTATAACAAACACTAATATGAATAGTTCTCGTACTGTTCATTCCTTTTCAAAAGCAGGAAGTTTCACGTTTGCAAAAATGGACTAGGAAGCTAAACAGGTAATATCACATCAAGGGCTTGCATTTTCCTGCGATTAATGTTGCCCTAAGACCCATGGTCAAACCATGAGTGCACTACTTAGCTCAAGCTCGAAGTGACAGCCACTTCCTTTTTTTTTTTTTGATTACATTAGGTATCCCGACTTAGCCGGATTAATCCTAAGCCTCTAAGACCCCACCCCAAGAATCTTAGAGGATGTAAATTTGGAACCCCAAGATCCCTCAGGTTCCTACGTAGCCTGTACACTTCTGCGCACAAGGAGCCGTCACATACTTGATTGGTCAATTGCTGATTGATCGCTGGCCCCACTCAACATCAGATTTCCAACAGCCTCAGGTTCCCTAGTACCTTCAACTCCCACTCGCCTGTGGTGAGTAGCCACCAAGAAGATGGTTTTCGTCGCCTCTCGCGCACACTAAGCCGTAAAGATTGACGACAAACTCATTGTCAAGAAAGAAAAGGAAAAGTGCATGAATAGGTTTGGTAAGGGGTCGAATTGGGTTGAGTACGACACTGTTCAAATCCGATCTGGAGTCTCTATTAGGTTTCAAACTTCATACTATAATTTTAAATTTAACTTCAGTTTAATCTCAATTGAAAAAAGTATATAATATCAAATTAATTGAAATTTTAATTAATTTAAATAAACAAAAGGTCAGAATAAACTATATTCGCCATTACCAGTCATGAGAAGTTACATCTTATCAACATCAAAGATATTTATCAAACGACAAGTGTTAGCAAACAAACTCAGACAAATATGTGACATGGGTTTAGAGTTATCCCTGTAATCCCATCTGGTTATGTCGAATTTAATAACAGTTTTATTATTGTAATCTTCGACAGAGTTTCAAAACCTCAATCAGACGTGGGACTCCTAGTACACACGTGGTTGTATCAACTCATGTTTCACAAAAGCGAGCCATAAGTGGTCCATTTGCCAGACTTGCTGGTCCAGTTTTGCTTTGTGGTTCAATCATGCACTTGGCTATACGGCTACGTACGTGGTCGAATATGAAACCAATAGATACCAAACTCGTTTCATTGCCAACTTACGAACACAAGTTGGGTTAGTAGCACGGAGAGTTTGGAGCTTGCCCAAGGTTTTTGCTTGTATTTACTGTCAGGTTTAGTTTTAGAGCAATAAATTATAGCCATGCACATGCATACATTAGCTAGAGGAAGAATGTGCCAGCTTGCAAAGTTATGGCGATTGCACCTGACACTTTTTAGTTGCAAGATTTTAAAAATGGTGAAGAACTGTAACAGACTCAATTCTGCTGGAGCCATTGAATCTCAATATGGAAAGTGCTTATGTTTTTTGAGAGCGAAAGGACATGGGATAGTGTTTATGGTGACCACAATCGATGGAGTACTGTAACAGAGAATTTATCAAAACTGAAAGATATCGACAACCATGAGTAGATATCCGATTGTCGTATTATGATTTTTTTTTGAAAAATTAAAATTGTATTAAAAGTAGACAATTACAGAGAAAGGAACGTTTCTCATAAGTAACATCTTAATTCAACATTAAGGATCGTCGAGTCATGTTCTGTTGCTATCGTTCTAGGTAAGGATTCCTGTCTTCAGAAATGTGCCTTCGTCTTCTTTCCTTTTTACTGATCGAGATTTTTGTGAATAGACATTAACTTTTTTTGTAATTTAAGAAATTTCATAAATAAAGTTGTTTTTTACTATTCTTAAAAAAACTTTTATAGTTTTCAATTTTTTAGAAAAAATCATTATTTTAGACTCTGCATAAAAAGTAAGAATAAAATATACGCGATATGAACATTATACATAGATTAATCAAATATTACTGATCATATCATAATTTAACTTAGCTCTGAAACCCAACCTAAATTAATTAAACTCAATTCAAATTAAAAATTTAAGACTATAATAATAAATTATTAATTTATATTATATTTTAATTAGTTTAGTTTAAGTTTAAGCGTCGGATTGAATCATCATCTAAATATCACTTAATTGGTTCACGTGTGATGCTCGTATTGCATATGTTTTGTTATTATCTCTTAATCGAAGCCTAAGAAAGTAAGTTTTCTGAAAATAATTCTCAATCGTGTAGAAGAAATATTAAATCCTTAAATAATTATATTAAGAATCAATAATTAGAAAATATTATAAAATTATTATAAACACTATGTCCCTCTGTGGCATCTACTTTGTCTCCTAATTATAGAGAATAATCAGATGAGTGTTTTCTTTTTTTATGTTCTCAATTATTTGCTTGTTAAAAAAAAAGAAAAAGAAAAAAATTGCTAGTGAAAGTACCTATCTTCAAGGCTTCATGCATCATTCATAGAACCATAACTAACCTACTTGGCTCGGTCTTTTTGTCTTCACTATGCATATTAGTTGTAGCAAACAAAGAACCATAACTAACCTTTAGGTTCTAACTAGTTGGTATCAAAGTTTTGATTGGACAATATATTTTATTTTATTGACATAAGAAGATTTTTATAAATTGTGATTCCAGCTTAATTAATTTTATTTTATTGACATAAGAAGATTTTTATAAATTGTGATTCGAGCTTAATTAAGTTAATTTACAAAAAAAAGTACGCTAATCAATATTTTAAAAATTGGACTGGAAGTTAAACCGATAAGACAAGAAGTTTAAGATTTAAATGTTTCAATCGGTATTAGACCGTCATAAAATCGAATAAAAATTGAATAAAACTAAAGAATTTGAAATATAATTAAAAGAGATTATTCTGATTCATCGAAGAATTTGAAGTTTAATTAAAAAAATATTGTTAAATGAAAATTAATCGATTTATTTTTGTTTATAAGAATTTATTAATTAAAAAAAATTGACTGATTAATTAATAATAAGAGTTATTAAAATAAATCGAACTAAAAAGTTAGATGATTTTTTTACGACTGAACCGACTAAACTTACTAAGTTTTTAAATAATTGATGACAATAGTAAAAATTATCTTAAACTAGTGGATGGTATGCTTTCAAACCAACAATATATGTTTTTTTTATCAAAGAATCATCACATTCTAATTATTATGGAACATGATTACAGTGATAAACAGCAACCCAATTCTTAGTTGTCCCTAAGAATAAAAAAATTAAAAAAAAAAGAAAATCTTGAAACTCCACACGATCGACCACAAGCTATTAGAAGATGGAATCATTACATACAATACAATGGACGAACAATCATTAGGTTTCCAATAATTAAACGTTGATTGGCAGAAGGATTAAGGTATCAAAGACATAAGATTAGTGAAAGGTTGGGTTTAGGACCACATGATAAAAGTGACATATATAATGACCAAACATATTATCGTTTTGTAATGGAAAAAGATGTTGGTATCTTTTTTCCATGAGTTATTGTCTCCTCCTATCGAGGCCTTTGTGAAAAAGAGGACTCACTTTAATTTCCTGACCTCACGTACCTATTGAGTACATCATGAAAAGACTATACTCGGGGACAATTTTCTTCTTTTCTTCTTATAAATTATTGTTCTTGGAGTGTGCATTGACTAAATTATTCAGTGTATATAATAAATTATAGGTTCCTATTTTAAATAAATAGTAAAAGATATGAATTAAATAATTTTAAAAATTCACTAATTTTTAAAATTAAACAAACTTTTTACAATTTTTAATTTTTCAGAAAAGTCTCTTATTTTTTAAAAAAATAATAATAAACAAGTAACATAAATATTATACACGTAAATCAATCAAATACTACCGAAATAACAGTTTAATTCAACTTTTAAACTTGATTAAAATTAATTTAATATGACTTAAAATAATAATTTATTATAATTATTTTAAATTGTTAGTTTAGGTCAAGTTTAATTAGTTTGAATCGAGTTTAAGAACTAAATTGAATCGTCATATCAATAATATTTAATCGGTCTATGCTTAATGCTCGAGCAATGTATGTTTTTATCTTTGTCGCCTTCATTTGTTTTGAAACATTAGATAAAAGATGTGACACCATGAATTATAACTCTACTTTCAATTATTTTTACATCATTAGTTGGTCAAAGGCATGCAAATTTTATAAGAATTAAGAGAGAATTTTAATGTTACAAATTAGAACAAGAACTTGTAAATATTGGATTCACAAACTCCTCGAGATTATAACAACTTAATTACATGGTTAATTAATTTAGTTTATGACAAATGAATATGGTAAGAATAAGTATTGAAAAGAAGTATCTAACACATAAAACACAAGACTTATGAGCTTCAGGACGTATATTGATATTTGAGGGCGAGCCTTCAAGCAATTAATAAGATTACTCATTTTTGACCAGAAGGTCACATGTTTGAATTAGAGAAACAGTCTCTTTGTAAAAATATAAAGAAAAGACTACTTATAATTGATATCCCTCTCTTATTCTCTCGCAAAACCAGAAGCCTTATGTACTGAGATTCGTTGATATACATATTGATATTTACATATGTCGAAGTTAAAAATTTTGTAAATTTTATAAATTGAATTGATGAAAATAACACAAATCGAACAATATTTATTTTTAAAATTAATTGTTAATATAAATTCCATCGCGAAAAAAAAGTTCTATTCTAGTTATCTAACTTAGCATATAAATATAAAAAATTCTACATATTTTTCTTCTACAATAACCATATACTGTTTAATTAAAGTTAATAAAAATTAGCCAGGAATTAACTTTTTAAATTTTTTTAAAATTTAGAATCAAACTTTTTAGAGTTTTCAATTTGGTTATTAATTTCTTAAGATTTATATAAATAAAATTAAAAGGTTATTTTTCTTAGTATAATGTGCAAAAATAATGATTTAAACATATTTTAAAAATTAATTACTAAATTAAAAAATTATACACTTTTAAATATATTATTTCTAAGTAATTAAACAATTAAAGTCAAAATTAATTTGGCATCTCCGAAATAATTCAACCCTGAAATGATTCAAGTGGCAAGTGGGTCTCTGTTAGCTCACGATTTCTTGTCCTTTTCCTTCAAAAGAAAAACTATAAAAAAGCTGAATCGACCCTAATCTCTTTTAGATGCATGAATGTGGACTATGGTTGACTTGCATCACTGAATCTGAATAAATATCAATTCCTCACCACTAGCCCACTCACGCCTCTCATTGAATGAGGTCACCTGCTGGCTATTCATGGTGCCCAGAAAAGAACTACCGTCCATGAATGGTGAAACTTGGAAGGTTTATGGTATTTAAGAAATAATCCTTAACAAAGCAAACCGACAAAAGAAAAAAAATGAAATAGGTCAACAACACATGGGTGCCAATGAATCCCTACCTGACGTATTGAAGGAAGGATAAGGCTATATCTTATTCGACCTTTACAAATTTCGCGTATTAATAAAATTTTTGTTATTATTTTTTAAAATTTTAGCTAAAAATAAGGATAAAATATATGCAATATAAATTAATCAAATATTATTAATATGATAATTTAATTCAGCTCTTAAATTTAACTCAACTAAATTAACCTGATTTATATTAATAATTTAAAATAATTATAATAAATTATTATTTTATATTAGAGTTAATTAGTTCAGTTTAAGTTTAAGAATTGTTTAAATATTAGTGTAAATAAAAATTGATTAGTAAAAATGTGATGTTTATATGACGTGTATTTTGTTGTTATTTTTTAACCGAAGTGTAAAAGAAATAATTTTTAATTAAAAACTTAAAAATAAAATTTTCAAAATTTTTAAAGATTAAAGAATTCTCTAAAAATTTAAATTAAAGGAAAGTTCTATATCTTTTATCTTTAAATTTAAAAGTTCTTAAGGTGATTTATATTTTATATATTCCATGAACAAAAGTTTTCAAGAAGAAAACTAAGGGTGTGTCTGGTTCACTTGGAGAAATGGTAATAGAATTTGTAATAAGTATAGTGAGAATTGAAATATCCATTCCTCTCGTAATCAAGGACAAAAGCTGATATAGAAATATTATTTGTCTAATCATAACATATTACCCAACATCCTTTTTTTTATTCCTTACGTTTTTTTTTCCCGTACTAACTAACCACCTACTCCCCAAAATTTTCAAGAGAACTTGCTGTGTGAAATGTGGACTGCAAATTCAGCTTCCGTTGAGTAACTTTGGTTTCAGAAACTGTTTCGACATTGCATATGTTTTAAATGTAGGACATTTTTGTCCTTTCCTATTAAGTAGACAACAATAATTGTAATTTTTGGCTTTTCAATAAATTATTGGTTAAGTTACGTAATTTAATCCAGATAAGGGTAATAAAGTGACCCAATAAATGATCTAAATCAATGGGTCAAAGCTCAGGTAGAAAATGGATCTCAATTAGTATGTATCAGATCCATATCGAGCTTATGATGGGGAAGCTCGATATGGAACCTATATATAAAGGTTAAGGTCTCCTACAGTTGCTTATATCATTCGTAAGCATACGAATCCTCTAACCCATTAAGAATGCTTACATTTTGAGAAAACTGTAGAAAGGCATAAACCTCGTGTCGAAGAACATATTCCATAAAGGTCCCGGGAGATTGGAGCTCGTTTGGTACTCGAAAACATCTTTGGAAGCAGAGATGGAACCGAAATCAGGTATTTCTCATTTCCTTCATTTTTAACCCTTTTATGAATGATCTAGGATATGTAATAAGGTCTATATTACGTATTACACCTAGTATCATAGCGATTACATGATCGGGTTGCCGGAAATGAAGGTTTTTCGATTTTCATCTCATATGGTTTTCTTTAGTTTTGATTCGTTTTTCAATTTTTTAATGTATATTCTCATGTAAAAGTAGTATACATGAGGCTAACTATGAAAAACGGGTCAATCATAGGCCAAACGGAGTGAAAAAAGGCTCCCAGGTCACCCAAAATTGCCCTCCCCAGTGGAGGACGACACACAATCGAGAGCGTGGGTGTGCTACAGTACCGAGAAAGAGGCGATATGTTAGTCCCGGGTCTTTTTGGGTTAGTTTCCACGTCGAGGGAATTTTTAAAGAGATTTTTCAATTTTTCTGGATTTATTATGTTGGTAATTGAATTCCGAAAAAGTTTTAAAGCTTTTTTAAGCTGAAATTGAAGGCATCTTCATACTCCGAACTACATATAAGGGAGACACTTAAAGTTTTATGTCTCGTGTGGTAAGGTTCAGTATTCAGGAAAGGAAGACGGTCACTCTCATTGAGACTTTTTTAAATAAAACTCTCAAATAAAGTTTAAAGATGATGTTGTCAGTACTAGTATGTGATTATTTGACTGTGCATTTAGGTTTTTGCATTTATAACTGATTTTCACATATATTATGCCCATTTAGAATGTGAGGATGACATAAAGATGTATCCCTTGTGTTTGTGGACTTTCTAGGGTACTGATAAGAATGTAGTCACCAAAGTGGCCTTTCAAGTCAGTATTTTGGATTGTTCTACTCGCATGTTGGGGGATGTCTCTGACCTTAAATTTGGTTATTCTAACCCAAGGTATTGGCCTTACATAGGGTTTTGAGATGTTCATAAAGGAATTATATGGAGGAAAGTCATTGCTTAAATGATCTATTCACCCAAAGGTGGTAGTGTCATGAGAGTTGATGATTTGTACTCTGATCGCTTTTATGTGGGGCCTAATTGCATATATTATGTATTCAATCTAAAAGTGTTTCATAATATGTGTGATCAGATTCTCGATATAGATACTGCTTTAATGCTTTAAGTATCGATGTTATCCTGCATTTTTACTGATCTTTCCATTGTCTTTTCTATTATACAGTCACCTTTTCTGTGAACAACAATACTGTCACATTGAAACCTTAACTGGTTTCAATTTCAAGAAGAGGAAGAAGGATGTTGAGTTTGCCCTGGAGATGATGACGTCAGGATGGCGATGTACATCGAGAGGCCTTCTCCACTTACTGATACTATCTCAGAAGATGATAAAGCAACAATGGCAGTCTGGGAGTGGTCAAATAGGACGTGACATTTGACCATCAAGAGGTCGATTCCAGATTATTTGCCCAGTGGATTGGCAGATACAGTTATAGCAAGGGAGTTCATAGGTAGCATTTCCCAGAGGTACAAGGTGTCTTCTCATGCGGAGCAGAGCGTCTTGATTAAAGAACTATTCTCCATGAAGTACATAGGAGAAGGAGGCATTCGAGAGCATATCATTAGGAAGGTTCACCTTTAGAGCAGGCTGAAGGCACTAGATAGACCGATTGCTGACACACTCATAGTGCATTAAGCACTAAATACTCTCCTTCGAGAGTTTGAGATGTTGGGTACCTCCTACATCTCACGAGATGAGAATTGGGACATTAATGTTTTGATTTCCCGGTGTGCTACTGCTGAGGAGAAGATTAAGAGTTCTCCTCATACATCCATGTTTGTAGCTACTAGAGGTAAGGGGAAGATTAAACCCCAATAGCCTAAGGGTAAGGGTAAGAAACCCAAACCCTTTCCGCAGATTTAGATTGGACAGTCTAGTATTGCTAAGAGCCCATATGACATAAAGGATATGAGGTGCTTCTTTTGCAAGAAAAAGGTACATAGAAAGGCCGATTGCCCGAAGTACATGCTATGGAAGGTTAAACAGGAGCTTTCAGGTAACTCCTTGGCCTATATGATTTATGAATCCAATGTAGTAATAAACACATCAGGTTCTTAGTGGTTAGATAATGGAGCTTCTAATTATGTTGCTTCCACAATACAGGGGTTCAGATCTAAGAGACGACCGACTAAAGGATAGAAGAGACTGATGGTTGGCAACAATGACGAGGTGGATGTTTTGTTTGTAGGAGATTTAGGTTTAGACCTCGATACGAGGTTTGTATTAGTTTTACGAGACGTATTTTATATGCCGTCTTTTTGACGGAACTTGATCTTTGTATCAATTTTGGATAAAGAGGGATATCGTCTTGTATTTGATAATTCAATTGTAAATATTTCTATCAATAAAAGATATATTGAAACAACCTTCTTATCCTATGGATTATATAGAATGTGTCTTACTCCTAACGAAATGTATGTCCCTTCTTATGTTGCTGAGCCTATTACTCGTAAGAGAGCCTTTATAAAAGAACCGTCGTACATGTTGTGGCATAAACATCTTAGCCATGAAAGATTGATAAAGGATAACATTCTCCCAACTCTGGACTTCAGTGATCTGGAAATATGTATCAATTGTTGTAGGGATAAGTTGACTAAGATAAAGAAAAAGGGTCCAACTCGTGCTTCTGGTTTATTGGACCTCGTACATACAGATGTTAGTGGTCCTTATACAGTCACATTATGCAATGCTAGATATTTTCTAACATTTATAGATGATTATTCCCGTTATGATTATGTGTTCTTGCTTAAAGAGAAGTTTAAAGTTCTTGATAAGTTCAAGATCTTTAAGAATGAAGTTGAGAACCAAATGGAAAAATCAATAAGGATAGTCTGATCTGACAGAGAGGGGAATACCATGGCAAACATGGAGTTGTGGGACAAGAAAAAGGTCCGTTTGTCAGGTATTTGGAATCAATCGAAATAGTGAATCAATTTACTATGTCAGATAATCCTGAGCAAAATGGTATGGCCGAAAGGCACAATCGCACCCTAAAGGACATAATGAGATCAATGCAGAGCAGGATTAACCTACCCGAATATCTATGGGGAGAAGCCATCAAAACGACATTGTATATCTTAAATAGAGCCTCAAGTAAGTCAGTGCCAAAGACGCCTTTTGAACTTTGAGTTAGAAGAAAGCCAAGGCTTGCACACATTCGTGTGTAGGACTGCCCTGCTGAGGTAAAGTTATATAATCCTTATGAGAGCAAATTGCAACCTTGTTCCACTCGTTGCTATTTGGTATGTTATCCCGACCACTCTAAGGGTTATAAATTTTACTGTAGAGAAGGAGGGGCCAGAATAGTAGAATCGTAGACGGCTAAGTTTCTGGAATATGATGTTCATGATGAGGGAGAATCCTCACATCCTCTAGGAGATAACAGGACAGATACAATAATTATTACGTATCCGCTTCTCATACAGTCAGGTCCGGTAGATAAAGGTCTGAGTACCATGCCTATGCAGGCGCAGGAACCTATACCTATTCAAGAAGAGGTTTTCGAGGTATAAGAACCCATGCAGTTGCACAAATCCACCAAAGAAAGGTGACCTGCTATCTCATCAGATTACATAGTCTATTTAGGTGAACAAGACTATGACATAGGACATGTTGAGGATCCAGTTACTTTTACAGAAGTCGTTTCTAGACCTCATGCGGACATGTGGTGAGAAGTAATGAAAGATGAGATGCAATTTATGAGGTATAATAAAGTATGTGAGCTTGTTGATTTACCTCAACATTGTAAACCTGTCAGTTGCAAGTGACTATTTAAGAACAAGAAGGACATACAGGGTCAAGTTGAGCGGTTTAAGATGCGTTTAGTTACCAGAGGATTCACTCAGAGAGAATGAGTTTACTTCAATGTTACCCTCTCTCCTGTATCTTCGAAGGATGCATTTAGAGTGATTATGGAAATAGTAGCTCATTATAACATGGAGCTACATCAGATGGACGCTAAAACCACTTTTCTGAATGGTGAACTTTATGAGGAGGTCTATATGAAGCAACCTGAAGGATTTCAGGATCAAAATGTAACTGACAAGGTTTGTAAGTTGACTAAATCAATATGCAGTTTGAAACAAGCTTCTAGACAATGGTACCTAAAATTTAATGAGGTTTTGGCCTCATTTGACTTTGTGGAAAACAAAGTTGAAAGATGCTTATACTTCATATTACTGTACGTGGATGATATCTTGCTCACGTCAAATGATTTGACCATGTTGCATGAGGTAAAGCAACTTTTGGCCAAATACTTTGACATGAAGGACTTAGGTGAAGCTTCTTTGATCCTCGGTATACAGATTATCGGGACAAATCTCAACACTCATTGAGCCTCTCACAAAGAGCATATATTGAGCGAGTGCTACAAAGTTTTCATATGGCTAAATGTAAACCTGTTGTAGCACCTATCTATCATAGTGAGAGATTATCTTTGGCACAGTGTCTAAAGAATGAAGTTGAGAGAGAGGCTATAAGAAATGTTATGTACTCTAGTACAATAGTTACCTTGATGTATGCCCAGATATGCACTAAACCGGACATTGCATTTGCTATTGGACTGTTGGGTCGATATCTGGCTAACCCAAGTGTGGACCATTGGAATGCAGTTAAAAGAGTGTTGAGATACCTAAAGGGTACCAATGATTATATGTTGACATACAGAAAAGTCAACGATTTAAACATCACAGGATATACAGACTCCGATTTTACTATGTGTCCGGATAATCGCAAATCCACTTCAGGGTACATTTTTATGTTTACAGATGGTGCAGTGTCGTGGAAGAGTGTCAACCAAACACTGTTAACTTCCTTAACTATGCATGTAGAGTTCGTTGCATGTTATTGAGCTGCTACATAGGCGGTTTGGCTCAGAAACTTGATTTCTGAGTTGTCTGTGGTAGATTTGATAGCTAGACTCATTCGGTTATATTGTGCTAATCTTACTGCAGTGTTGTTCAGTAATAACAACAAGAATATCACAGGATCTAAGCATTTGGAGGTCACATACTTGACCATAAAGGAGTTGATTCAGAAATGTGACGTTGAAGTGGAGCATATCAGGACTGAGGAGATGTTAGCTGATCCTTTAACTAAAGAACTTCGCCCATTAGTGATTGTTAGACATGTATCCGGTATGGGCATGTTAAGGTCCTTAGACAGTAGTAGTTAGGGATCACTGTATTTGTTCCTTGAATGTTTATACATTTAATGTATTATGACATTATGGTTATTTATTAATAAAGATGATCATCTTTTTATTCTCAGTAATAACTGTTCTTGTGTATAGTCATAATACATATGAAAGTCTTAAGATTTGCATCAATCTTAAGCATATAAAGGTCATTAAGCATATATACAGATTAACCTTGAGCCTATGTCATTCAGACATATACAGCTTTGTACGGATATCCTTAAAGTTTTACATGACATAGGGGGATATAAGCTTTTAATCTCATAAAGGTTCTCCAATACAGTTTAGCATTCAGTTAGAGAACATAAAAGTTCTCTAATGCTGTTTAGCATTTGGTGAGAGGAAACAAGTTTTATCTAATGCTACTTAGCATCCGGTGAGAACAAAATTTCTATAATGCAGTTTAGCATATGCAGTTTCGTATAAAGTTGGAGAAATCGAGAATTACTAACGAAGATGGTATAATTTAGATCATACAGATATCATCCTAGTTTTTCACACTCTATTTTCCCATTCATGTTAGTAAGGTATTAGATATTTGTGAATATATTGGACCTATGTCACACATAACACATGCGTTTGATATTTTCTAGTATCGAAAACCTTGCAAGATGGAATGTTGGACTTTCATTACCTTTGAATCAAATGTTTTTAAAATTTGGTACCAATACAGTATCGTAACTTAACCGAGTTTTCAAACTATTTTTTAAACTTAAGTAAAAACTTCAATTAGATTATCCAAGGGGAGAATGTAGGACATTTTTGTCCTTTCCTATTAAATGGACAACATTAATTGTAATTTTTGACTTTTCAATAAATTATCGGTTAAGTTACATAGTTTGATCCAGATAAAGCTAATAAAGTGACCTAATAAATGATCTAAATCAATGGGTCAAAGTCCTGGTAAAAAATGGATCCCAATTAGTGTAGACCAGACCTTTGTTGGGCTTATGATAGGGAAGCCCGATATAGAAGCTATATATAAAGGTTACGGTCTCTTGCAATTACTCATATCATTCACAAGCATATGGATCCTCTAACCTGTTACGAGCGCTTACTTTTTGAGAAAACTGTAGAAAGGCGTAAACCTTATGTCGAAGAACATATTCCGTAAAGATCCCGAAAGATTAGAGCTCATTTGGTGCTCAAAAACTGCTTCAGAAGTAGAGTTGGAACCAAAATCAGGTATTATGCATTTCCTTCATTTTTAACTCTTTCATTAATAAACCGGGATACGTAATAAGGTCTATGCTACGTATTATATTAAATGCTGACCAAACTCCAACAGAAACCATAAGGTTATTTTAGAGTTGGTGGCCACGAATTCTAAAAGATATTTTTGTTGATTCATTATTATTATCAGAGACTAAAAACGGCAAAGGAAGGAAAGTGTAGGAGGTTTGTGATAATAGTATAAAAAATTATAGGGAAAGGAATTGGGATCAGATCCTCTGTTCTCATTAACCAGTTCCAATATGTGTCAGTTAATCCCATCCACATATTTATATGAAACCTATATAAATATGTGGACAAAATTCACTAGCACAGAATTAGAACATTATTTTGGGAACAGAGAATTTCATGTGAAAGGAATCTGCTTCTTGTTTTACTTTTTAATAATTAAATTAAATTAATTTTTTAAAAATCAAATAAAAAATTAAATTAGTGAGGCAAAAGATTTAAGATTCAATCGTTATTAAAATATCATAAAATCTGTATACAATAAATATTGAATAAAATTAAAAATTTTAAAATAAAATTAAAGAAAAAAATTACCTTATCCATCTAAAAAGTTTAAGTTTAATTAAAAATTGTTAAATAAAAATCAACTAATTTATTCTGCATTATAAAATTAGTTAGTTCATGAAAATTAACTGGTTAGTTAATAAATTAGCCGATTTTTAATAACAATGATTATTAAGATAAATTGAACTAAAAATTGACTGATTCAAAATGTTTACTATTGAACCAGTCAAATCGATTCGATTTTTTAACCATTGCTTAAAATAACATTATTTTAATATAATTAATATGTATACATTTTGTAAAAAATATTATTACAATGTTTAATTTTGAACATAATCTATATTGTTATTTTTAAGTATGTATAAATATAGTAGACTGTAAATTACATAATTCATATTAGTTATTTTACGAATTATTGATTCAAAATTAAACGATAAGTTATATCTAAATAGTCAGTTAGACTCTTAAATCAAAATGAGTGATACAATTAGGATAAAGAGTTAAATTGGTATATAGTATAAAACTTTTTCAACTTATTAATGAACATTTAATAGTGTTCCATTAAAAATGTATATTATTATTTTTATCTAGGGTTAATTAAAAAATATTCAAACTTTGCTCAATTTTGCAATTATAGCTCAAACTTCAAAAAGTGATAATTAAATGTTCAAAATTTCAATTTCTTTTAATTCTAACAAGACGTTAATATCTTCGTTAAGTTTACTGATGTGACTTGTCACTATTCTAAAAAATTAACTAATAATACATGTTAGTCAAAATTAACACAACTAATGAAGATTAATAAAATAACGTCGATTAATTACATAACTAAAATAACTTCATTGCTAAAAAATGAAACAATTTAATCCTTAAATTAGTTGACACCGCCCCAACTCCCTCACCCTTCGTTTTTACTTTATGCCTTTCATTTTTAGTTTGTTCTCCTGACGCCTGTACCCTTCATTTTTAGTCTCACAAACTGAAAATGAAGGTTGAAGGTGTTGGGAGAACAAACTAAAAACGGAGGGTGAGTGCGTGAGGACTACGTAAACTGATTTATGGATTAAACTGAGTAATTTTTTACAAAGACATCGTTCTAATTATGTGATTAAATGACGTTGTTTCATTAATCTTCATTAGTTGTGTTAATTTTAGTTGACGTGTATTATTAGTTAGGGTTTCTGGAACACGTGACAAGTCACGTCAACAAACTTAATCGAGAAACTAACATCAACCTAGAATTGAAAAAAATTGAAAAATTGACATTTAATTGCTACTTTTTAAAGTTCGGGTTATAATTGTAAAATTGAGCAAAGTTTGAGATTTTTTTAATTAACCTTTTTATTTAAATAGACCCAATTTAAATATGATATAGCAACATGTGAAAAAATAATTTTCGTATAATTGATTAAACATTTTATCCAAAAATTATTCCTTAGATAAAAATATAACTTATAATTCCTCATTTATTTTTATATATTCAGGAAAAAGAAGTCTTTTGTCCTTATTTATGCTAATATCCACATTGTGACATATCTTGCTCTTTATTAAATAAATACACAATACTAATTTCTTTTCATTTAACTACTTTCAACGCTATTTTTACAAGAGTGCAATGATAAGTTTTTTTTTTTAAGCGGAGGAACTTGCGGTCAGTTTTTAGATGTGAATTGAGTAAATTTTTGAATTGATATAATAATCTGTAAATTATGTCAATCGGATATTTTGTACTAGACAAGTTCTGTGCAACAAGTTCGATCAAAAAAGCGCGTGTAGGAGAAATCAATCAGAGGACTTTATAACTCGTACATTAAAATGTTACAAATTTGTAGTAAAATTATATACATAAAATTTAGGGATAGGAATTGGTTCGAGATGTTTAGCCAAATCGGTTAGATTATTCACAACTTGAGTGAGTTTCAAACAAAACTTAATGTCAGTTTGGTTCTACCAATTTCGTGTCAGTTTAAATCAGATTGTTTCAACTCTTTTGAATTCAAGCCTGATCAAACATAAATTTTCGGATCGAATTCGGATCAGCACGCCAAGCCTATACCTGCCTGGCAATCCTGAAAATGTTAAAACAGAAATTTCCTTCTTCAATTATTGAAACAGCTCTCATTGTAAGGTTTAGTCAATCCTTAGAGTCTCAAAGAACAGTGACACGCACACACAAAACACACTCCATCTTCTTCCTTGGATTGTTCTTTTCCAAGGCCCCAAACTCCAACATCAAATTTTCCTGTCTGCTCCACAGTTTCCCGTCACATTTTCCTACAATGACTCTGTCCAGTCCAGGTGTCATCTTTCTATCCAATTTTAATTTATTAAATTGGATAAAAAAATTCACTGTATTTTGATTTAACAAATGCGTACCAGTGGAACACCGAACATGAACCAGTTTCATGAATCCAACCTTCTGAGTCTGACTCTACCTGTCCTCTCCTATATAAACCCAACCCACCGTGGAAACTCCTCCAAAACACATCAACCGCCATTAAAGCTACCTTATACCTCTCTTTCTCTCTATCTGTATCTTCCAAAATGCCGTCTGCTTCCACAACTATAGTTTCTAAATGCACTATATGCCCACATCAGAAGTCAACTCTCAAGACTCTAAAGCTCTCAGTTTCTGACCTCCCTATGCTCTCTTGCCAATACATCCAAAAGGGTGTTCTTCTCTCTCGTTCACCTTACTCCATCGACAATCTCATCACATTTCTTAAACATTCTCTGTCCATCACTCTGACCCACTTCCCTCCTCTCGCCGGCCGCCTCATCACCGACCCTAACGGCTACGTCCACATCCTCTGCAACGACGCCGGGGTCGAGTTCGTTCAAGCCAAAGCTGGACACTTGTTTATCGACAACATTTTGTCACCTCTCGATGTTCCCGATTGCTTCAAGGAGTTCTTCACTTTCGACAACACTCTCAGCTACTCCGGCCACTTCAAGCCTCTCGCCGCCGTTCAGGTGACGGAGCTCGCCGACGGTGTCTTCATTGGGTGCACCGTGAACCACGCGGTCACAGACGGCACCTCGTTCTGGCATTTCTTTAACACCTTCGCAGAGATCTGCAAAGGGGCTAAGAAGATCTCCAAGTCGCCCGATTTTTCCCGGACAACGGTGTTTAACTCCCCGGCGGTGCTCAAGTTCCCCTCTGGAGGGCCTAAGGCAACGTTCTCCGGCGACGAGCCTTTGAGAGAGAGAATCTTCCATTTTAGCAGAGAAGCGATTCAAAAGCTCAAGTCCAGAGCAAACGAGCACGACGCCTCGGAGATACTAGGGAAACAAGCTAACGACAGTTGGAAAGTCGTTAACTTAGACACCAACGGTAACGGTAATGGTAACTGTAACGGAAAACTGACCACCGTCAACACTACTTTAAAAACCAATACGGCAGCGCAAATCTCGTCGTTTCAGTCACTCTCCGCACAGTTATGGCGCTCCGTGACACGTGCGAGAAAACTCCCAAACTCCAAAACGACTACATTCCGTATGGCGGTGAACTGCCGCCACCGTTTAGAGCCGAAACTGGACCCTTACTACTTCGGGAACGCGATTCAGAGCATCCCGACGGTGGCTTCGGTTGGCGAATTGTTGTCTAGAGAGCTGAGCTACGGAGCTGAGTTACTGCATCGAAACGTCGTCGCACACGGGGATAGTACGGTGAGGAAGGGAATAGCAGCGTGGGAGGACGAGCCGAGGTTGTTTCCGCTAGGCAACTTCGACGGTGCATCAATCACGATGGGCAGCTCGCCGAGATTTCCAATGTACGATAATGATTTCGGGTGGGGCCTACCGTTGGCTGTTCGGAGCGGCAGGGCCAACAAGTTCGACGGTAAGATCTCGGCTTTTCCAGGTAGGGAAGGGAATGGGAGCGTTGACCTTGAGGTTGTTTTGGCGCCTGAGACAATGGACGGCCTTGAATCGGACGGTGAGTTCATGCAGTACGTATCAGCTAACATGTGAGCGACCACACAGTAGTACTAGTAGAAAGCGAAAACTTGTTGTGTGTGGTTGTACCGTAGTACGTACACATGTACTTGTGGATAAAGTGAGGAAACAGGGAAAATATTTGGACGGTCCTAAATTGTTTCACCTAATTTCCCGCGTGATTAATTTGCATATTATCGCGAAAGGGTATATTTGGATTGACGTTTATTAATAGAACGGAACAAAGTATAATATTATTTTATCGTTTGGGAAAAGAGTTTGGCTTCGTTTGGTAGACAGCCAATCAGTTATTTTTTTAGTTGATTGGCTGTCTATGACTGTTTGACTTTTCAAACAGCCGTAAAAATGGTTTGGTGATCAGCTTTTTTAGCAGCTGTTAACATATAAACAGCTAAAAACGAAAACGCTACTACAGAGGAGCGTTTTCGTTAATAAGCTAAAATTTTTACTATTAAATGTCAATTTTACCCTTTGTGTAGTTATATGTTAGAAATAAAATATGGTCCTTAAATAAAAATAAAAATAAAAATAAAAATAGTTGTATAAATTTTTTATAAATGATAAAACAGTACAGATAAACATGACTTTTTTAAAATCTAAATTCTTATGAGAATATTCAACAAAATATTAAGATATATAATATTTATACCCTTATAATTTTTTTGAAGTCATGTCTTCATAAGTCATTTTACACATAAACAACTAATATTAAACAGCTAATTTTACCAAACATTTCTAACAAACAGCTAATGCAATCCACTGGTCAAATCAGCTGATAAAATCAGTTATTAGTTAACAGCTGATAGAATCAGCTAACAGCTATTGCAATAAGCTAATTACCAAACAGGGCCGAAGTCTCCCAGCTTTCTTTAGATCAAGACCTACACGGTGACCACCATCCTTGTAGCTCCACCTGTTAACAAGGCCCAACCAGCTAAGGGATTATGCCCAACGTGAGGCTAGCCTGAGCAATATCTTACAGTAATGCAGTCCCCAACCAGCACAAGTAGAAAGCATCCTAACAATCTGTAAGAACTACCTACAACCGTGCCGTCCAAATCAGCTTCTGCGTCCTTGTATGCTATTAAGATTAGTAAGACTACCCCAATCAGAAGAAATAACCCATAAAAAATGTACAAGGTTTATTGGGGTATACCTTGACCGAAAGGAATGCTTTTACAACATTTAAGCGAACCATCAAACAAATAACTACAAAGCCAAATAAGCTCAAAATGTTATCAATTCAGCAGGATACGATTGATATAAAATTTTGTAGACCAACACTTTGATTTTAGAGACTACATCATAAACCGAGAATGAACCCGAATCTAATAAGATGGCATTCCAAATCTTCCAAATAGTATGAATGGTACACATCAAGGATAGTTTTGCCGTTTTACATCATAGTTTTGCCCCGGTATGGGTGCTCTTGATCCAATTCATAGCACTAGATTATGTGGTCATGAGTTGGGCCATGCCTAACCACTCCCGAATGGTTCTCCAAATTGCACCTGTAAAAGAGCGTTGAAAGAATATATGGTTGACAGTTTCCAAATGTGTGTTGCACAGGGTACAGGGCGGTCAATCTCCAAGAAGGGTAGATTATCTTTTGTTGGGAGCCTATTACGTAGACCGAGCCATGCAATGAAGGAATATTTAGGCGGGATATACCGTTTCCATATAAAAGACATCCATAGTCGTTTAGGGTGATGAACCTTCAACAATTCATACAACTTTTGTGAAGAAAATACATCATTTATGCATAGTAAATATATTCTTTGTTCCACCTCATTTCGGCCTCCCAGCTTAGTAACCATTAGGTCCCGAATCTGTCCAAGTTTTTTCATCAATGCCGAATCTCTACCGTGAGGTATCCATTCCTATATAGATGATCCTTTCCGGTAAACTTTATGGATCCATAGGGAGTCCACTTTATTATGAATATTTCACGAGACTTTTGACAGTAGGGTCGAATTCTATAGTTTACAATTTTTCAACCCTAAGTCACCCTCTTCTTTTGGTACACTAATATGATCCCAGGCTACACAAAATATTTTCTACCCCACAGAAAAATTTACATATAGAGGTTATTCTCTCCATGATGGTAATGGGGATAAGGAAAGCTTCAAACCAAAAAGATAATACTCCTTGACTAACAGAGTTTACCAATTTGGCCAACGTAAGATAAGGGTTTTCCATTCCAATTATTGATGTATATTTCAACCGATTCCATTAACACTGAGAACTGGGCTATAGAAACCTTCAAAGGAGCAAGGGGATTCCAAGACACCGAACTGGAACTCCCCTGGTGGGAATCAAGCTACATGGGGGCAAGTTCTGGCCGTTCTTGAGAGATTTATGGGTGGGGGAGATGGTAGTGTTCTTCATGTAGGTTTTGTCAGATTGAGGAGGGAAGTTGTGTTTTTCAGGGGAGGGTAATGCTATATATCTATATATATATATATACACGGACATATGGATATGTCTCAGATTTACCGGAACAGGGCAGTATGTTGTGCAATAATTGTACGGTTTAAGAAGATGGTTTGGAATAGTTAGGAGATGAGCCCGTGAATGTCTTTTTATTTTTTTTTATTACAAGTGGAAAAGAACCAAAAGAAACTACAAAGCTACACACTCTTATGCGCGTGGATAAGTAACCTTAGACAAATCCTTAAAGAAGACATCTCGAATCTCAAAAGGAGGTGAATGGAATGTGGTAATTTTCTTGTAAAAAGACCCTATCACAGTTGTTAACCGGTTTGTGCAATAGTTGCCTTATCTGAGGATATGCTTGAACTTGAACGCCCATTGTCTGATTATCATATTACGAATTTCTTAAAGTAAGGAGTGTTCGGGCTCACCCCTGTATACCCATAAAGACAGTAAATTTATAACTTCCAAAGAATCAACTTCTACTTCCACTTGAAGATACCCCAGATTCTAAGGCCCCTGAATGTCTTTGACTTCCGCAATTTATTAGAGAAAAATTGGAAGTGGTATCGAGGGCTTCAGACGCAAAGCTGGTGAAGAAGTTAGTTTCACGAGTATTGTACATTGGCAGTCGGAGTATACCTCAACCGGTTGTCTCTTCTGGATTTGCCTAATTGTTAAAAAATTAATTTGAGAAAGAAAATGATCATATGAATTGGGCCGCAAATGTCATGGGCGTATGTATTGTTGTTTGTACACGTTTAGAGAATAGTAGGAGGTTGTCCACTAAATGTGTTCCCATTGGACGTGACGGCATCTTCAAGACATCTGTTTCCTTGTCCACAACGTAATCGTAAACCAATTGAGTTCTAACAGCTACGCGCTTTCTAAGTTCTAACACGGCCACGGCCACCAACACCGACACATAATCCTTCCCATCCCATCCCATCCTTATAAAATCTCTGAACATCAGGCTGAAGTCTTGTTCATTCCATGGCTCTATGTTGATGCTTCTTTATTTTTTGGTATATATGCATGAAACTCTTTTCTGGTTTTATGGTTGCAAAATTTCACTTCCTTTCTCATGTCAGTTTTTGAGGATTGTTCTGATAAAATCCTTGACCAAATTGATTGGGATAATCTTCTGGATGCTTGCGATTTAGATGCCCTCCTGGACACTGATGTGTCTCACCTGAGAAATTACTCAAATCCTTCTCTCGATTCTGTCACTTCGACGATCAAAGAGATCGAGAACTTTTTGATGAACGATGACGAATGTAGTTATGATTTGCAGTCGTCTGTGGGGCTTTGCGACAATTTTTTGGCCGATGTGATTGTCGATTCTCCTTCCCTCGGCAAGGTCTCCACTGGTTCCGATCATGGCGACGACACCTCCAGCGAGAAGGCAGTAAGTGAGAAAGTTAATGACGACGAATTCGATGGAGCAGCCACGGCCGGTCGTGATGATCCCATCTCTAAGAAACGGAGAAGGTATTAATTATGAACTCTATTTATTTCCGGTTCAACTCTTTTCCATGTGTGTTACATGGATTAGGATTCGCGACCCCTGATAATTGAAATGTTAGCAAAGAGTTTCTCTTGTTGGAATTGTATTATTAATTGTTAATTCTATTCTACTTGTAAGCGGATATTATATATTTTGGGGCAGACTCGATCTGACTGTCATCATCATTATTATGTTGTTATCTTCTTTCCAAAGCGTGTTACAAGCTGTGAATTATTTGTTGATGAATTTGACTTGTAGATCAGGAAGCTACGTTAGTCAAACGCGAAATATATGGAGGAAACTGGATTGTAATAATAAACAACATAAGTAATGATGTCCTGTGACATTTACAGGCAGCTGAGAAATAGAGATGCTGCGGTGAGATCAAGGGAGAGGAGAAAGATGTATGTGAGAGATTTAGAACTGAAGAGTAAGTGTTTGGAAGCTGAATGCAGAAGGCTTGGGCGGACGCTTCAGTGTTATGTTGCAGAAAACCAAGCTTTACAACTGAGTTTGCAGGCATTTGGTGTCTCTTCGACCAAGCAGGAGTCTGCTGTGCTCTTGTTGGGTATTGACCATTTACTATCTTGGCAGTGCTCTCTCTTTATATATTCTTTAGTTATCGTTAAGTTGGCTTAGATTTTATTTACAGGAAATTTTGGTGAAATTCTAGATTAGGGAAATTTTTTCAGAAATAGGTAAAATCATAATGATCTGCTGAACCCATATCTCCTATTTTGCATGATGTGCTTCTGAAGATCCATATCTTCTGTTTATAACAAATCGTAGATGTAGCCTAATACTTTACTGCTAATTATAAGAAAACAAAAGAAGGCGAACGATGCAGGTTAATTTTTGTCTTGATGCTTTGGTGGTTATCAGGAATGCAAGGTTGATGATTGGGTATTCTTGTGTTGTTGATTCTTAGTAAAGAACTAAATGTTATTGGTATGATTGGTGATTTTGCAGAATCCCTGCTGTTGGGTTCCCTGCTTTGGTTTCTGGGCATCATGTGCCTGTCCATTCTGCCCTCATCAATTGTGGTGCCAGTTCCACCAGAGGAAGGAGGGAAAATGGCAAAAAATGTGGATCCAAGAGGGGGAGGAAGTGACAATCTTACGTTGTTGGAGACACCATCGTTTCTGAACATTAGGCGATGCAAGGCTTCAAGGACGAGGATGCGTACGTATCGGATCCCATTTTCTGGTCATCTAGACCTAGGGCTTCCCTCGTTAGGATGACGTTTATTTATTTATTTTATTTACTTGCATAAAAGGTTAGAATATCTTTTTTGACCTTTTCAATTCGGATGATCCAACGAGGCCGTGGTGCATTGAGATGTAAATTTTGTTTTACAAATTTATTTTGGATTTGAACTTTGATTATGAATCAGGATTGCAGGTTTCTTATAAAATTAGACAAAAGTATAGCTTAGAAGTGAACTTATCAAAAGGCAAGGGGTTAATGAAGCCCAAAACAGAAGAGTTCCGACGTCCTAATCTCAAACTGGGTACTTTCCTTAGGTTACCTACTATTAAACATACGGGTACACTAACATATTTCATCGTTTCTTTTAAACAAACACGGAAGTACGAGCCTAACATGGCCATGACCCAAGTCTTTTCCTAATAATGTAAATATATGTTAAAAACAAGGATAAAAATTAAGGAGAAATGCCTAATTGCAATTGTGGCCTTCGGTTGTATCGCCCAGCCACACTGAATTAATATCAACTCCCATTAACAGTTCTCCGCTTTACTCAGATCCGCGCTATCATCGACACACAAACAGACAAGAGAGACCTCAGTCTCTTCTCTTACCTACTTCTTTTCTATTCAACGCCGCCTCCTATGGATTCTGATTACGGCATTCCCAGAGAGCTCTCTCCTTTTCAAGACCTCCGATCTCTGTACCAACCTCAACTTCCTCCCTGTCTTCAGGTCTCTCAGCCTGTTCCTTTCCCTCTTTTTGCTTTCCTTTTCGGCTGGTTCCATGTCTTTAAATGTTTTGACATCATTTCATCATCCTTTCATTCAAATTGATTTTGCTGTTTAGATCTGTCTAAATGCGTGGATTTCCCTTTATGATAATGTCGTTAGATCGTCACTCGTATTGCCAATTTCTTCTCTGATGATAATCTCGCTCTCTCTTCTCTCGACTCACATTTGACTACTCCGTTTGGCTTATTTACATTCGAAATGTTTCTTAAGAGATCTATGTTACTCCGCATGCTCCTCTTATCTACTTTTGATCTACTATTACGCATACACTTTTGCTTGACTCTTCTCTCCCTCTACTGTAATGTTTCGCCGCTTCTCATATAGAAATTATATTACATTTCAGAGTTTATGTTGCATTAGATATAGTATTATGACACGTCTATCAATTTCCAATTTCAAGTATGCATATTCTTCTGTAGTATTCCAATATCTAGTGGAGCAAAACTTTGTTTAGTGCACCTTATCAGCCAACTTGAAGACTTACTGCTTCTCCATATCAGTAATTCAGGTTACTTGAATATGGTTGTTTGCTTTGATTACAATCATCTCAAACTTATGTTCAAACTTACCATTGTTCAGGGAACTACTGTGAGAGTTGAATTTGGTGATGCAGCAGCGGCTGCTGACCCAGCCGATGCTCACATCATAAGTAGATCCTTTCCCAACACTTACGGTCAGCCCTTGGCTCATTTTCTCAGGCAAACCGCAAAAGTTCCCGATGCTCAGATAATAACCGAGCATCCCACTATCAGGTGACTGTTTGGGGATTCTGTTCCCCTTTCTGGTTTGTTTTCTGAATTACACTTTTGTCTTGTCTGGACCGATACATGAAGGTCAATCACATTTTTTTTCAATGCTTGTCTCTCAACAGGGTGGGAGTAGTCTTTTGTGGCCGACAATCTCCTGGAGGACATAATGTCTTATGGGGTCTTTACAATGCTCTTAAACTTCACAACCCTAGCAATACTTTACTTGGATTTCTAGGTCAGCTTTTTTTTTTTTTTTTTGACGTGGCATTCACATATGCACATGTACTCATTCATCCTTAGACCAAAAGTTTGGTTTGTGCTGTTTTCCTCCTTTTTCCATTATAAAACTGGAGTTCTTGTGCCAATGTTTTGTAATGATTGAAAAGCAAGGATTCTTTGGACTATACATTCTAATTCTCGTCTGTCAACAGGTGGTTCTGAGGGTTTATTTGCGCAGAAAACTCTTGAAATCACTGGTGAAATTCTTGCATCCTACAAAAATCAAGGTGGGTAGTAATCCAAGATATTGCTTCTAGATCTTTAATTACCATTTGACTATGAAATATGGCTAAGAGTTTTTGTATCCTTTTGCTCAACAAGGTGGTTATGATTTACTGGGACGTACAAAAGATCAAATAAGAACAACTGAGCAAGTTAACGCTGCATTAACGACGTGCAAAGATCTGAAATTGGATGGCCTTGTTATAATTGGAGGTAAATATTGATACTTGAAGATTTGGTGAATTGATTATGCACAAGGGATATGGATGAAACCATGAGCTTGGTATTTTTGCAGGGGTTACATCCAACACTGATGCAGCTCAGCTTGCAGAAACATTTGCTGTGGCAAAATGCCCAACAAAGGTGTAGTTTATGTGCATTTTGAATTAAGTTGAAATGCTGCTGTATTCTGTAATGTGCCAATGTTGCTTTTGCAGTCAAATACCTTTGAATCTCTGAAACTTTGTTTGAGCATGTTCTTCTAGTTCATCTATTTGCTGATTCATTTGTTGGACTCTCAGGTGGTCGGTGTTCCTGTTACTCTCAATGGTGATTTGAAGAATCAGTTTGTTGAAACCAATGTTGGGTTTGATACGATATGCAAGGTACTTATGACAGGACTTATTAGTTTGTCACCAACCAATGAAAAGCGTTCTTTTGTTGCTCCATGCTTTGAAGAAATTATCTTCTTTGGCAGGTCTTGTGTTAATCTGCTTTACTTTGGGAACTAGTAAAGAAGATTATAGTCTGTTCTTATTTTCTAAAGTTGGATACTGGATGTTTTGACTCTTACAAGGAACCGTGAGCTCTGATTGATTTTAATGGTCAATTTGAAGAATCTTTTGATACTTCATCTTATGTGGTGTTAAATGAACTCCATTCTCAATCCATTATATGAAAGAGGTTGAGGATAATATTCTTTTAGATAGTTGTCCTTACCATTATCCATCAACATTCCATTCCATGCTTGATGTGAAAATTGCATATTTCTTTTATCTGTCTCTGCTAGATTTGACTTGTTTTTCAATTTGTGATCAATATATTTTTCTTAGATTGCAAAACTACTATTTGGGCAGAACAATCAGGCGCATAGGAGAATTGATTCTTGAATTTGGAGGAAAAGAAATTGAGTTATCATGTTTTTCCTCGAATGCAGGTGAATTCCCAAATGATTAGCAATGTCTGCACTGATGCTCTCTCTGCTGAGAAGGTAATCATTTTTTAAAATTGATCCCAGCACATTTTTTGTTTAGTTATTATGTTTCGCATTCCCTGTACTTATAATTTTTCTGAAGTGATGGTGACACGAGGCCCAAATAATGAGGTGAGAAGTATAGTGACCAGCTAACGCTATTAGTGCTGAAATATGATTTTTCTGACTGGTTTTAACTAGAAGATAAATGAACATAAAAAGTCATTATTTCACTCTTGAATTTATTTCTCAAAATTTATTCTTGTATGTTTGTTTGTCATTTTTTTCCTTAACTGAATATTTGACTTCATTCCTCTCCCAGTATTATTACTTTATCCGGCTGATGTTTAACTGAATATTTGATTTCATTCCTCTTCCAGTATTATTACTTTATCTGGCTGATGTTTAACTGAATATTTGATTTCATTCCTCTTCCAGTATTATTACTTTATCCGGCTGATGGGCCGAAAGGCATCACACGTTGCTCTAGAATGCACACTCCAGTCTCATCCGAATATGGTTAGCATTTTGTGTTATTTAACTTTTTCAGTTCCACGTAATGTTCTCATGTCTAGATAAATATTGAATGCACCTTCATGCAGGTGGTTCTTGGTGAAGAGGTAGCTGCATCAAAGCTTACCTTATTTGATCTCACAAAACAAATTTGTGATGCAGTCCAAGCTAGGGCAGAACAAGGTCTTAAGAACAATATTTTGTATTCTTTCATTTTCTATGATATTAGAGTAGCAAAATACATTTATACTTGCATACTTTGGAACCACTGCCATCGACCTTGAAAGTAACTGAACAAAAATCATTTTGGTCCTAACAAGTTAAGTTACCAATTCAACCAGAACTTGTTGAGAAGAATGCTATTAAATACAGGGTCAGTTTACCCTGCCTTGAACTACTCCCTGGCTGTAAGCTTATGAATCATTTATCATTACATCTTTACTTAGTTACCCATTTAGTGATGATGACGGTAACTAATTTGCTTTAGTAACTTTAGCTCATGTTGTGCTGTTACGGACATCTGATGAGAATTGATTGTGTCAGATAAAAACCATGGAGTCATTCTACTGCCAGAGGGACTGATAGAAAGCATTCCGGAGATGTATGCTCTTTTGAGGGTAATCTCTCTCCTACACTAGTATAATACTCATTTATATGCATGTGGCCTGATAGTCAATTGTTTTGAATGCCTAAAGATGTGCTTAACAATCAAAGGTTCTGAAACTATCAGGAAATACATGGTTTGCTCAAGCAAGGTGTTAGCCCCGATAAGATCTCATTGCAACTTTCACCATGGGCATCGGCTTTATTTGAATTTTTGCCACCCTTTATTAAGAAACAGGTTTGAATTTCCCTTGGATACACATCGGAAAATGTGTCACTTTAGGTCGAGAGGTTCAGTTTGCCTAACTTTTTATCTTTACCATACAGATTCTTCTTTACCCTGAATCAGATGACTCAGCACAGTTATCCCAGGTATGGGGGATGAGATTCTGATAAAAAGGAACTATTAGAACTTATGGATATTGATTTATTGTCTGTCATTTATTCTCCAGATTGAGACTGAGAAACTCCTAGCACATCTTGTGGAGATAGAAATGAATAAACGCTTGGTAAGATGGCCATGTCCATTAATGTAGTATATGGGACCTAGGTTGACTCAGCCTACTTCCTTATGTACCTTAATGTATGTAATCCCAGATGGAGGCGAAAATTCTAACTTTTTCATTTTTATTTACCATAATGTGCATTTTTTAAAGTAACACAGGAACTTACACTAACATGATTTTAAATAATTTTTGCTTTCACTAAAGTGGGACGTTTTGATCTTGTAGTTGTTCATCTTGAATCATAAGCTAATCACTTCTTTTTCTTGGTGTTTTGACCAGAAAGAAGGCACATACAAGGGGAAAAAGTTTAATGCCATTTGTCATTTTTTCGGTTATCAGGCCAGGGGATCATTGCCTTCAAAGTTCGACTGTGACTATGCTTTTGTATGTCATGGAAAGGAGTTTAACTGCAATCCTCCTAACTTTATAGCATTTGTCATTTGCTTATTGTGGAACTACATACGTACAGGTCCTTGGGCATATCTGTTACCATATTTTAGCAGCTGGTTTAAATGGGTACATGGCTACTGTAACTAACCTGAAGAACCCTGTGAACAAGTGGCGTTGTGGTGCTGCTCCAATTACAGTTAGGTGTTCGTTTTTTTTTTCTGCTTTCTACTTTGTAGTTGCCTCTTCTAAACTGATCCTTCTTTGTCTTGTAATTTTTTCCAATTTGCGTATATGCACTATTGTAACAAATTATTGACTTCTGTGCACTCCGTAAACACTAGGCAATGATGACTGTGAAGCGATGGGCCCAAAGTCCTGGTGCTTCTTCAATTGGAAAACCTGCAATTCATCCAGCTACTGTGGATTTGAAAGGGAAAGCATACGAGTATGAACCTTTTTTTTTTTCCCTTTTTTCTCTCATAACCTAAACTTTATGTACAAATATGGCTCGCACGGAGATTTGGCAGATGGTGGTAGTTTAAAGCCAAGTATGAACGAAATCAATCTGTGTGATAACATGTATCTGATCAAAAACTTTGAATTCTTATTGTTTGGATCACCTGAACTATACCGACTGATGATATTGACAACAGCACGATGTTTGCTGCTAGTCGACAACGTCAATAATGTTTGCAAACAACAGCCAAAAATCTTGTCCCAAGTTCTCAAAAGGAGAGCTAATTTCCTGTGTGGCTTTGGTTGCAGGCTGCTAAGGCAAAACGCCACAAAGTTTTTGATGGATGATCTGTATAGAAATCCTGGTCCTCTTCAATTTGATGGTCCTGGTGCTGATGCTAAGGCTGTGACCCTTTGTGTTGAAGATCAGGATTACATGGGACGGATCAAAGAACTGCAGGGATACCTTGAGAAGGTATCACACACTTCTATTTTCTCTCTCCTTTGCTTGGCATTCCATTATTTCCTTTGGCTGTGTTTTGCTTTACATGGTAGAGCAATAACTTGAGAGTGATCCTTAATCATCAACCGAGTCCTTTCATTTATGAAGAGATATTTGTAGATCAGATTGACAATTATAAAATAAATTCCTCGTTGTAACTTTTGAAGGGAAAAAGTAGAAAGAGGACAAAATCTGTGTCTTGGTATTTATTTGTTCTTTCCCTCAAATTTATCTATAGTAGTCCTTGAGGCTAAAAATATGAGTAAAACCCTGTTGAAAATTGAAAATTTGCCATTTCAAAAAGTTATTCAGTTGACTAATTATTTCCTGTGATTGACAGGTACGAGCAATTGTTAAACCAGGGTGTTCTCAGGAAGTTCTGAAGGCTGCTTTGAGTGTCATGGCTTCCGTTACAGAAGTTCTCTCCGCTATGTCTTCAACTAAATCCAACAACCAGACATCCTTTTAAATTTTTCATTTATTTTTTCAGTCACCTTCGAGCTAGCTGTGTATGGTTTGAGACATACATACTTATGGACGGAGGGTCTCCTTGTTCTTTATTTGTAATCTGAACCTGAGGCACAAGTAAGCTGTTGAGCAATCTTTTTTCCTTTCATGTTAGTCTTGTTAAGTTGATAAATTATGATAAGGATTGTAACACGTGGAATTTTTTGTTATGGTTGTTTACTGTTACCGTTAGCAGCCAGATTTTATAAAGTATAAAATCCATTTTGAAGACGAACTGATTCGGCTTCACTGTACAGAAACAGAATGATGTGGGTCGTGGAAACTTAGGATAGGTTTTCTTTTTAGGTACAAAGATAAGCCAAAAGAACTTGCCCTGAAAGTTCTGCTAACTTCAAAGCTCAATCTGAAGAATCAGAATCCACAAGTTTAGAACCAAAATATGTCACATGAATTGATTGGAGAAGGATGAGAGGAATTAATTATAATAATTTAGACATAATGATGAGAATAAAGAGAGAGATTTCAGAATCAACAATCTCAAATTCCCTCCTCTTCGCCACTACTCAAACACAGCGGGTGTGTCTTGTACTTGTGGTCTCTTCATCTCACGAAGAAGAAGACTTCAGTTCAGCGTCTTACGGTCAGTTTTCTTCTTTTCTTTTTCCCCTCCTTTTCACGTATACGTATTATCCCATCAGGAACCCAAAATGTACTATTAGTCTTGGGGTTCTCTAGATGTGATGGACTTTGATCCCGATTCTGATGCCACAACCCTTGACTTGGAAAGTCATGATTACCAATATCAACATTCCTTTACTCCCTCCACTTCGGACACTATTCTCTAGCCTTTTCAAGGTTTGGAATTTGACTCTGAACAGTCCGCCCGCATCTTCTACAATTCATATGCTCGCCGCACCGGTTTTAGCACTAGGGTCAGCGTTTATCAGCGCTCTCGTCGAGATGGCTCTATCATTTCCCGCCAAATTGTGTGTTCTCGTCAAGGATTTCGCCGCGAGCCCAATGAGAATAGGTCTAAAAGACAGCGCACTATTACTAGAGTTGGGTGCAAGGCTCAATTGACTGTTAAGACACAGACTTCTGGGAAATGGCTTGTCACTAGATTGGTTAAAGAACACAATCATGAGCTTGTGGCTCCTGATATGGTGCATCGCCTCCGATCTCATAGGCACGTGTCCGGTTCTGCGCGAAGCCTCATTGATACACTCCAAGCTGCTGGCATGGGTCCAAGTGGAATTATGTCTGTGCTTATTAGAGAATCTGGGGGAATTCATAATGTCGGATTTACTAAAGTCGATTGCCAAAACTATATGAGTAGTAGTAGGCAGAGGACTCTTGGCCGTGGTGGTCAGGTTGTTTTTGACTATTCGAGGCAAATGCAGGCAGAGGATCATAATTTCTTTTATGCTGTCCAGGGTGATTGTGATAACTCAACAGGAAACGTCTTCTGGGCGGATGCAAATTCAAGAAGGAATTATAACTACTTTGGTGATATTGTCACTTTTGACACTACATATAGGACAAATCGCTACAGGGTTCCATTTGCACCATTTGCTGGGTTGAACCATCATGGGCAGCCAGTGCTATTTGGATGCTCATTACTTCTGAACGAATCAGAGTCATCTCTTGTGTGGCTATTTGAGACTTGGCTCGCTGCTATGTCTCGTCGGCATCCCATCTCAATCACAGCAGACCAGGATAGAATAATTCGGACAGCTATTGCACAAGTTTTTCCTGAAACCCGCCACCGATTTTGTAAATGGAATGTTTTTAGATAGGCTCAAGAGCAACTGTCTAATGTTTATCACTCTCATCCCAATTTTGAAGCTGAGTTCCAATGGGGCATCAACTTGACGGACACCATAGATGAATTTGAGACATGCTGGGAGTCACTTCTTCGGGGATATGACCTCGAGCAGAGAGAATGGCTTCAATCAATGTATGAGGCTCGCCAGCAGTGGGTTCCTGTTTATCTCCGGGATGTATTTTTTGGTGAGATGTACATAATGCAAGGAAGTGATAGTATCAGCTCATACTTTGATGGGTATATAAATGCGTCCACAAATGTGCAAATACTCCTTAAGCAGTATGAGAAAGCAATTGCCAATCGATATGAAAAGGAAGTAAAAGCAGATTACGATACAATAAATGCCCTTCCAGTCTTAAAAACACCATCACCTTTGGAAAAACAAGCTGCAGATCTATATACAAGGAAGATATTTACGAAATTCCAAGATGAATTAGTTGAGACGCTTGCTTATGCTACAACTGTAATAGAGGACATGGGATCAACAATTACTTTTAGAGTAGCAAAGTTTGATGAAGATTACAAGGCCCACTTGATTAGGTTCAATGTTTTTGAAAAGAGAGCTAGTTGTAGCAGCCAAATGTTTGAGTTTTCAGGTATCATTTGTAGACACATATTAGCAGTTTTTAGGGTAACAAATGTTCTTACACTTCCATCACGTTATATTTTAAAACGGTGGACCAAAAATGTCAAAAGTGGGGTTATCTTGGATGGAAACTACTGCAGAGCTTTCAGTAATTCTTTGGGTCTTTTGCTGCCCGCAGTGGTAGTCTATGTAGAGAAGCCATGAAGTATGTAGAAGACGGGGCAAGATCAGGATATATCTATAATGTAGCAATAAATGGTCTTCATGAGGCCGTGAAGAAGATCGCTGCTGCAAAGGAGCATGGTCCTGCAGATGTGCAAGATACTGTAATTGAAGGTGGTCGAGAACAGCACAAATTGTGCTGTCTGGTCAGTTCCTTCCTCATATAAGACCATTATGCGTTCTGTTCTGCCCTTATAAAACGTTTGTTAAGAGCCTCTTGATTATTCTTCCACATTTTATTACTAATACAAGGATGTTGCAAGTTGATATTCTAAACGTCTTGTGGGTTCTCTGGTTGTGCTTCTACAGTTACAACATATGCAGCATTAGCTATTTAATGAATTCCAGGTAATCAGAGAAAGTCATTTTGTGCACTTCCATGGAAGTCTATTGGTGCTCACGGCTCTCTACATAAATATAACTACATAATGTTTTAGGTTTATTGACGTAGAGATGGATATTTAAATAATTTGTGTATAACATGATTTATTTAATTCCTTGATGCATTCTTGTGTGGTCGACATAGAAAGGTTCACATGGTCTGTAAAATCTGCTCCTTGCGATGTTATGGGGCGCTTGATTTGCTGTGATGCATGGCATGAATTTTGTGTGTTGTTTATATAAATCCAAATTTTGAACGAGATGAAGTTATTTGGTTGTCTCTTGTTTAGGATGAGGATCAGAAAATTCAAGAATTGACCATTGAACTGGAACATGCAAGTGAGCGATGTGAAGCATATCGAGCAAAACTGCTGGCGGTACTAAAAGATATTAAGGAGCAGAGGTTGAAGGTATCAGTTAAGGTTGAGAAGGTGAGGCTTAATCTGAAAGAGTGAATGAGGTGTTCTTATTAAAATCCACAAATAATACATTTTCTTTGAGGGTTTGGCTGATTTGAAATTGTAGAAGAGTTGTAAGTAGAACAGTGGGGATGGCGGATAGTATAGTAGTAGGATACACAAGTGTATAAGGAAAACACAGTAGCAGCTAGGGCCTAGGGAAAAGAACTACCTACCATCTATCTGTCTATGTAAAAAAGTTTGCTTGTGCTATTTGACTATCTAGGTCATTTACTAGGATAGGAAGGAACCAATTTGTGTAAAGTCTGAAGTCTCTCTCTGATTTCTGGTTCCAATTCCATAGATTTAACGATCCCTGAGGGTATGGAAAATAGAGAAGATCAATTTATATACAATATCAAATCTTGTTATCGAGTTGATAAGAATCCAATTAGTAGTTAGTGCAACCAATAATATTTAAGAAGATAATTCGGATATTGGTTTTATAATGTAAGTCTCAGTCTTAGTCTACGTTAGTTTTAAACATTCTGTTAAAATGCATTTATTCATTTGAATTGGGCCAAACCACTAACATTAGAGCCTGTTGGTAATGTCTATCCAAACCACTCTTAGGCCCAATGTAAAATACGGGAATTGAGGAGGGCAAATTGGTAAATGAAGACCCGGCCATAAAATGAGGCCCAGTGGCTGGCTCCGCTGCTGAGTCGAAAGCAGACTCTGGCGGTTGGTTCTGGTTCTGGTTCTGGTTCTGGTTCAGCTGTTTGTTAGCATATGACATGAGGGACTGGATTCAGGGTTGTTCCATTTCACGACACCACACACCATCTCTCCCTCCCTCTCTCTGCGTTTCTTCTTTTTTGTGTTTAATTCCCTCATCTCATTCTCCTTAATCTAGCTGCTGCCCCCAAACCCTAATCCCTTCATTCCTCCCTATTTCACAGGCAAGGCAAGCTCTCTTTTCCCATCCACATTGTTCCCTATTCTTCTGTTTTTCCTTTTGTCAATCTCATTTAAACATTAATTTTATATTTATATCTCCATTACTGAAACGAAGCAGTATTCCTTTTATTAGCTCGATAGAATTGAAATTGCTTATTTCATTTTTGGTTGGATTATAACCTTTTTTTTCTTCCTTCTGCTTTGTTTCACAAGCACTTACGAATAGAATTTGATCCTTTGTTGAGTGTTTCAACTTTACTCTAGTGTAGCCTTTATCAAAATTTTATTTTACCACCCCTTTCTCATACGTGCTTATTCTAATCTTTTTTTTTTTTAATAAAATAGTCGCGATCCATCCTTCCAGCCTAAATATTCATGACAGATACTGAGATGCCAGCCCAAGATTTGGAAGATGACCCTGGTGTCAAACATGTCGAGGACGGTGTTCAAGCGCAACAGAATCAACAATCTGATGCACACCACCAAGTAACTGCCGGTGACAACACTCTCACATTGCCATCTGATGTTCCAATGACCGATGTTCAACCTCCCTCTCATGATTCGCCTGATGCTCTAGTTTCTTCTCAAGATAAAATTTCTCCTGCTTCTAATGGTAATGATGTCAGAGAAGATAAAGTACCTGAACAGAAATTTGATGGTCCACCTGAAGATAAACCTGTCCTGGAGTCCAATCCCAACGGTGCCCGTGGTGAAAAATTGCCTGAACGCAGGTTTGGTGATGGTGATAGGGAAATTTTTGAACGTCAACCTGAAACTGCCACTCCTCTTCCGCTCAAAAAATATCCTACTCATAAATCAAAGCATGACATTTCGTCCAAATCCAAGAGTGTGTGGACTGATGTGGAGGTAAGTTGAGTAAAGGCGTTTAATATAGTTTTGTTATAACGAGTGTTCAACAAGAGGATCGCCTCCTTTCTGGCTTGCAGAGGGGGGAGTCTGACGAGTCTGGAACTCCAGAGGAGCGAGCATCATTCATGAAGGAGCTTGAAACTTTCTACAGGGAAAATTCTTTGGAGTTCAAGCCCCCTAAGTTTTATGGAGAGCCATTGAATTGTTTGAAGTACGTTTAATTTTGCAGTTGACTTTGATTAACAATCAATCTCCGCTTGCTTGTATGTTACAGACTAATTTCTGCTTCTTTTTTAATGGAGTTAGGTTATGGAGAGCTGTCATCAAATTGGGTGGCTATGAAGTAGTACGTGTGCATTTCTGCTTTATGCATGATATTCTGGACCGTGTTGGTTTAATAGTATTACTGCAGATTATCAAAATTCCTGTCACCAATCTTCCTTTGATGTTGCCTGTGCTTGAGCACCCGTCATGAATTATCAGGTGCTTGCTGATATTAATTTATGACTGTCATTTCTACATTTTTAGGTCACTGCATCCAAGTTGTGGAGGCAAGTTGGAGAGTCTTTCCACCCTCCTAAGTAAGGATTGCTT
>JAOTAY010000005.1:353342-369950 GCA_025629805.1 Erythroxylum baracoense
CAGAAAAGGATACTCACGCAAAAGGAGAGGGCTCGACAAAGAGGGCAATGCGCCGAGGTCTAGAACTAGTCTCTGAATCAAGCAAAAGAGGAGGGTTTTCTGCCTCTTCTTCTATAAACTCCGTAATAGTCATGTTGCTATGACCTTTAGCTTCACAATGATGGCGTCTTTTATGCCTTTCACTTCTTCTCAGACCCTTGGATTGTCTAAAGCAACAACCTTTACAACAAAGATTGACGGGTTTTGCTCTAAAAGAACCAATACTTGAAAATCTAAGAGAACATGGAGGTGGGAGGGAAGAAAAAGAAGAACTTGAAGAGGTCAAAGACCAAGAAGCAGAAGAACAAGTAGGTGAAAAAGGAGGAGAGAGAGTAGAATTTATAGATAGAGAATATGCTGGTGTCATGATGATGGAGTTAGGTACTATACTATTAACTTGGAATTGTGTGCTTTTGAGTAATGAATTACCAGTTATAGTTAACAGAGAAATGTTTTGTGTTTTGGTAGGGAATCTGTGAAGGTACCATAAGCACCGCAATGGATATTCTGTCTCAAAGTTGGAACTTGAAGTGGGATGGCATCAAACGGAGTGCTTGGAAAGCATATGCTGATACGACTACAAGTCCTCCACTTTGGCTTGTTTCCTATTAGACGGGAGTGGCCAACTCGGTCTGTTCAATCCACTTGTTTCTTATCCCTGTAATCAAACCATTTGCTACATGAAAACCATTGAAAGAGAAGGAGAAGAAGCTTTTTTGACTTGGGATCTTCATGGATTATGATGCCTGTCCAATCCCTAATCTCAATTACCATATCTTGTTTATTTGCTTTGAATGGTAGATTTTCAAGCTTTTATTGTCTAATGCGTCACTTTCATCTGGTTTTTGACCACAAAAAAGATGATTCAGATATTGTACCTTTTGTCCTTTTCTTCAAATTTTGTAGTTTGATTTGGGAAACAACAGTAAGTGAAACATAAAATGAATAGTTTATCATCCCAACTTTACAAGTTATATGATCAAGACCAAACAAAAATTATGCAAGTAAAGGATAGTCTACACGAAACTGTTTAGATTGGGTTCAAATTAGAAGCCAAACTTTGGCTCTTCGAACACTTTTTTTTAAATAGGAAAATTCGCAATAGTTATTTTTTAGATATATATTGAGTAATAGCCTACAAATTACGTCAATCGGGTATTTCATACTAGGCAAATCCTGTATTATAGATTTCATTGAAAGAGTGTAAGAAAGGGAATTCAAACATAAGATTTTTTGGCCTCATGCCCACCTACTCTACCAACTCGATCACCCGATAGGAGACGCTGGTATTTTCATTTTTGATCAATTATCCATTTGTAAATTATAACGTTAAAGACGTAATTTTTCAAATAAATTCTTACATATTATTTTATATTTCAACATTACTAATTTATTGTATTTTAAATAGAGTGCAAAAGTTATACACGAAACAACAATAATGTTTTATTTAACGTTAAAGGTTTATTCAATTTACTCGGAAGAATGGTAACAGAAATCATAATAAATATAGTGAGTAATAGAAATAAATATAACTTCCATTTCTCTTTATATCAGAGGTATGAAATATTGTCGTAAAAGAGGCTATAAAAATAGTATTCATCCAATCATTATACATTATCAAACATATTTTTTCATTATGTACTTATTCTTTTCTTCTCATGTCAACTAACCAAGTACTCATTAACTTAAAATTTACATCTTTAATTAATATTTAAAGAATTATTTTTACAAAATATAATACTAAAAAATGCTTAAAGGACCTAAGAAAATGAAAAGCTGCAATTTAAAGAATAGAACTTGAAAATGTTTTAAATCAAGGAATTATCAAATGTCATTTTCTTCCGCGTGTTTTTATTTTTTCTTTAGGACAAGTTCGATAAGTTCTATAGACAAAATGACACGAGAGATCTTTTATTCGTATCCTAATAGTTTTTTATAGGCTAAATTAGATATTCATATACTAGAAATTCACAATCCCTTCATAGTTTTCTTGAGAAAGAAAGGGCAAGAGCAAGAGCGGGAGCACATGGAGGAAGGTACTGAAAATTCACAATCCCTCCATATCTGCAAAACAGGACATTTTACCTTCTGGTAAGCAATTTTCTCTTCTTGTCTTTTGCTTATGGCATTTTACGTGAAAACTATACTTAGGCCACTCAATGTAGGCCATATCTTATACTATATCCAATTCTGGATTCATACAGCTAACGCAGTACTCTGGTCCGCAGACTTCAAGAAAGTTAAAAGCTTAACCATCTTTCCCCCCCTCTCTCTCTGTCTTATCCCCACTCATTCTACCTTGATAATGATTACTTTTGAGCAATATTTTAAAAATATGATGAGAATTAAATTAATAAAATAAGAAAATTAAATTTTAAAAAATTCAAACAATATTAGCTTCTTATAAGACTAATATATAATAAAAATGAAATAAAAATGAAAATTTTAAAATAAAATTGAAGAATGACGATACTATTAATTGTCAAAAAATTGAAATTTAATTGAAGACGAAAGTCATTAAATAGAAATTAATTAGTTTACTTTTTTAGGAAAATTATAATTAATTAATAGATTAAATAAATTTTAATAAAAATTATTAAAATAAAGCATTGAAAATGTAATTAAAATAACTAAAATAATTCAATTTTTTAATACCACTGAGTTTCAATGGGCAAGCACATCATATATTTTATTGAAATAATTAAAAATTTTAATAATTCTTTTCGATTCAACAAAAATTCTTTAAAACAATATCAACATTGACAAAAAAGTAAAATCATGAATTTACGACTTTTATCTTATAATATTTTGTTTAAAAATAATTGTAAAGAAAACACTCTTATTAATAAACTTTTGGTGAATAAATCTAAATAAATATCTCACGTTTAAAAAATTATGTGGCCGTGCAAGCTCTTCTCTATTATTATTATTATTATTATTAGAGATACCGAAAAAGACTCGGCCGAATTTAATTCTAACTCGGATTAATTGAGTCACGTGTAGATTATGGGTCGAGGTTAGATAGGCCATAGACTGACCGATAGCTTGATTATTACTTTTAAAACGATGTTATTTTAAAAAAAAAATTTAAAAAAATGACATTTCAAGTCTTGTGACATGTCGAGCCATAGATCGGGCTAGGCTACTGACCGACTCATCTTGGCCTGACTCACATCTCTAATTATTATTATTTTCATCTTAATGAAGCGTGTTTGACTAGATTATTATTATTATTATTTTCAACTTAATGAAGCGTGTTTGACTAGATAAAGAAGATTCCATGGCGTAATCTACTTGAAGATTATCTTTATACCATTTGGGATCATTTTATATTATCTTATGCGATTATTTATTTCAATGCTCTAAAAAATGAACCTATATTAATAAAATAGGACGTTTAAGATTAAAAAGTTCAATTCGTATTATGTAATTATAAAATTAGTTAAAGATTAAATAAAATTAAAAATTTTAAAACATAATTAAAATAGTTATTCTTATTTATCAAATAATTTAAAGTTTAATTAAAAAAAGTATTAAATAAAAATTAATTAGCTTATTATGATTTTAAAAAATTGATTAATTTATAAAAATTAATTAAATATTTTATAAACTTATAGTTTTTAATAATAAAGATTATTAAATTAAACTAAAAAATTAAAAACTGAAATAAAAATTTGACTGGTTTAAAATGTTCGTTACTAAACTGAGCAAATCAGTTCGATTTTTCAATAATTAATTTATTTTATCTTAAAAGTCAAATCAAAATTGGTGTTTTTGGTTTGCTTGCTTCGTTTCCCATTCACTTTCGTTTAAATTATCACATAAACGTTTCTTCTTCTCTTGTACGACAAGAGTCTTTTTAGTAGACAATCGGACTAGAAGTTAAATAGATAAGATAAGAAGTTTAAGGTTTAAAAGATTTAATCGGTATTAGATCATTATAAAATCAGTTAAAGATTAAATAAAATTAAAGAATTTAAAATATAATTTAAAGAGATTTTCGAATTTAAAGTGTAACTAAAAATTTATTAAATAATAATTAATTGATTTATTTTAATTTATAAGAACTTATTATTTTATAAAAATTGATCGATTAATTAATACATCGATCGATTTTTAAGAACAAAAGTTATTAACGTAAATCAAACTGAAAATTTAAACATCAAACTAAAATAATTAGATGATTCAAAAATTTTAAACCTAAATCAATCAAATCAATTAAATGTTTTTATCACCGGAGATTAATGAAATTCAACAAACGTGGTATGATTATAAATTTCATTGGGTTCATCTTGTCAACGTGAAAGGGCCATCTTGTCGGTGATTAGGCCTACCGAGTGTACCAATTACGGCCTAGTTTGTCTTGGATTTGTAAAGTGTCTTATGGCCATAGTTGGGCCACTACACTTGTTTACATCAACAATTTCACCCATTTCTTGAAAGTTAAATCAAGTCTTTGTCAAATGAAATGAAAGCTTTACGAGCCCAATACAATAATTCACGAGTATATTTATCACTTCTATAGTAAAAATTAATAAGAAATTTATGAGTAATAATACAATTTATATTAGTTATTAATAATGAAAAAGTAAAATAAAATTCACTTTTTATTTTTTATGCTTTTCACGTTGAAATAGAAAAAAAAAGAGTTCTCTTTGATCGGATCAATTGCGGATGTCTCGCTTCCAGTGACAGTGTGGTAGTTGAAACTATTAGAAAACCTGGGGCTGATAGGAACCTTGTGCTGAGCAGGGCCAGTGATCAATCAACAGCTGACTAATCAGTATGTGACGATTTCTTGTGTGCAGAAGTATACAAGCTACGTAGAAATTTGAAGGACATTAGAGTTCCAGATTTACCTCCTCTAGAGCTCTTGGAGTAGGATCTTAGGGGCGTAGGATTAGTCCAACGAAACTGATATAGCTAATGTATATCAAAAAAAAAATTCTTATTTTAGAAGGAGAATCTATCAAACTTTATTGACTAAAAAGCTTAAATTTAAGTGATTGATTTAGAAGTGCAATGACATGAAAGTCTTTTGTGTGATAAGATGAGCTTAACATATCTAACCAAGTAGGTATCAAAAACTGAAATATGTTTATGGGAAGTAATGATTTTGAGAAGATATAAAATGAATGTTAATATTTTGAAAAATGAAGACAGTGGGGCATTAAGATTTTGACTTTTGAATTAGGCCACTAATGGCTTGGTGTCTACCAATTTCAAAGGGAGTGGTTGCAGCAAATAAATTCAAGAGTGACAGGTGAAAGGGGTTTTTAGTTTTGGGACCTTTGGAGGGTATGGACCAAGTTGCTCTAGAGCATCAACAATTTAATAGGGTTAAGAGATTTTCTTTCTTTTGTTACATTTTGTGAACATTCAAGAGCTTGTTTTCAGTTGGAAAAATTGGAAGTCAATGTATTAAATTTAAGTTGATTGACAATTTCAATTTGATTCAGTCTGAATTAATTTAAATAAAATGACGTCATTCTATTTAATGAATGAAGAATTAACTAACTAACATGACATTTTGATATTCGATCAAGTCAAAATTTAAGCTACTCGAACTTAATCTAAAAATTATAATTAGGGTTACATTCAGGTAGTTGATATCATTCGACTCACTTGAGATATATTTTTTTTCCTCAATTGAACCCTTTTTCAATTTTCATTTTTGTCAACTCCTTGTTTGACAAAATATAAGAATAAAAATTCTTTCCCGAGTCAAAATAATACTTCAAACATGTCATTACAAAAAATTTAAGGTTCGTAGGTATATTTAAATTTTAAAAGTCTTAATTTTGAATTTGATTAAATTTATATTGTATTCAGAAATTTAAATAATTACTGGGATTGAATCGTTCCTTTGACTTTGTTGTACATCATAAATGTCAAATTATTATAGATCTTGAATTTTGAATTCAAGCCTACTTCACAAGATTATAGAGTGTTAGTCTAGTGAAAATTACATCAAATCCTCTGTTCCAGTTACTCTGTTCTATTAAATCTCATTCATACATTTATGTGGAGTCCACGTAAATGTGTGGATGAGATTTAATGGAACATGTTAAGAATACCATAACCGATACAAGAAATCTGATCCCAGATAAAATAGGTTAAAAAGTTCAAAAAAAAAATGATAAGTCTTGTGACTTGTGAGTCAACAGTTAATGATAACTAACTTGAGTTTTGATTATTTACATTCTTCATTGATTGGGCAACACACACTCAATATGTTAAAAGAAGAATGCAAATCCTTATGTCACTTAGATCAAAATTCTAACTTTCCAATATAATAAAAGATTAGAGTAAATGATTCTTAAGAACATTTTAGAAAAGAAAGTTAAAACTATGGTTTAAACTCAAACAAATAAAAAATTTATCGAGGATAATATTTAGTCATTAAGATTATAATTATCAGTTAAATATATTGTGATCCGTTGTTATTTAATATTTTTTCATTTCAATTCTTATATTCTATCAATTACTAGTTATTTCTTATGATATTATTTAATTATTACAAAATTTTTATCATTAAATTTCTATTTATTTATCAATTCAAAATGAGAAAATAGTAAAATTTTTAAATTTTAATTCAACATCATTATTAACAATAAATAAACAAAAATTAATAAAATCCAACAAAAGAAGTTATGTAATAATTAAACAATATCACAAGCGATAAGCGTTTGATTCGTGTAATTAACTCTATAATTAATTAGAGAAATTGTGGAAATAATAGTAATTAGGTTTAATTGATAATTTTTTGGGCTATCCTTCTTATAAATACTAGAACATAAAAAGAAAAAGAAAAAGGAAAGGAGGAATCCTGGAGTTCTAGGATTGTTTCCTCTTTTATCATTCCTGAAAATCTCGGATTCCTGAAGGTGAAGGTGTGATTGCACTTGCCTTGCCAGGCTCATTCCTCCATTCTCATGACAGCTTTGTGATGCGTAGTTTCCAAGGGAAAGGAAAAGGAAATAACACAAACACAGAGCCGTAATGTTCCCCAGTCAAAGGAAAACCATAACCGATTGCTTTACTCAACAATTTTCTTAAGTCAAAGCCAAAAAAACAAAAAAAGGAGAGGTTCTACAGCAGACTTGCCCTAATTCACACGCCAAACCCTAATTTCCTAGAGTTCCTACATACATTCAAACAGATACCCTATGAAAATGAGAGCACACTTTTATTGCACCTAAAAAGCAACGCTGATAAGAAGAGGATCAATACTTGTCTGCCTTTGTTCCCTCTTCTTCTTGCTCTGTTTCATTTACTAATCTTACCCTCCTTTCTCATGGCTCCACCATTTCTTATTATTGCTTTTTGACCAAAACCCGTATCCATTTTCTTCTTTGTTAGTTTACGTTGGATTCTTGATATCTCCTGTTGTTTGTACTTACTTCGTCTTCACAGACCACACAGTACGAGGTATACTGATCAATAATCACTCCTACAAAGGGCAAATAACATTGAAATTTGAAAAAGGGTAACATATAACAGGCTATTAAAAAAAAAACCCTCAAAACCCTTTTGATGTTATATATAAATATATGATACTATGTTTCAATTAACCCGTTTCTACCTTTTTCTATTAAATCTTATTCATATATTTATGTGAGATTTACATAAATATTGGACCAGATTAACTGAAAAAGGGTTGAAGCACCTTGTTCTATCTTAATAGGAACAGAGTGCTCCAACTCGTTATATATATCCAACAAAGGCAAAAAGGGCATATACTTAGGGTCTACTCTTACTCTGTTTCTATTTTGCAAAATTTTATTTTTTATGAGACCAATTCTTGACACTCATAAAGACTAAAAAGAGACAAAATAAGACTCCTTTTTCGCTTTGCCTAAAGCCTATAAAATTAAGAACGCCCTAAATATATTTTTCTACTCATGCATGTATAGAAAATATGAGTATGCGGTTAAAAATCTACAAGTTAAGTTGTTTGTTTAGTTTAAAAAAAAAGAAATGAGCTATATATAAATATATAATATATATTCTTTATTATTTTAAAATTTTAAATTGAGATATAATATTTTTGATTGTATATAAAATTATTCGAATTAAGTATAATTTCTCTTTAAATCTGGACAACAATCTTTTATTAGTATCATAGATTGGGATTCATGTATTTTAATTTGAAAAATAATGATTTATAGAACAGTTCAAATAACTACACATTAATTATCAGTTGAAGAGAAGTTAGTTGAATGTGAATAAATTTAAATAAAAAAAGGACATTAGAAATTCACAAATATAATTATATAACATAAAAATAATAAAATAAAATAAATATAAATAAATTCACTTAAAAAAGAGATGTTAGCAATTTGCAAGTGAATTTGTCCAATATAAAAAAGGACATAAAATAAAATAAATTATATATAAAATATGGCTCATAATTTATTATTTTAAATTTTAAGATAAAAATTTGAATAATAATAATAATAATAATAATAATAATAATAATAATAATAATAATAATTTCTCTGGTCAAAAACTAAAAGGAAAGCATAACAGAGGTTGCTTAGTCTTTACAGTCAAACACTTTGGACATATAGTATAAATTTCCAAGAACAAGTCTCTCATCAAATATTCAATCTTTTCTTTATCTTCTCTTTCCCATCTTTCGATTCATCAATAAATACTCCACAAAATCTTCACAACTTCCCTCTTCTCTCTTATCTCATCACTACTCCTTCCATCTCCATCTTCATCTTCATTCTTCGTCAGAAGCTCTCTTACATCTACACTAGGTCATATTCAGATATATAAAATGTCACGTAGAGCAAGTAAGAGAGTGAGTTTCAGTCCTGAGGTCAACGACAATAAACCATCAATCTTCCTCAAGCATGGGGTTGGAAGCATATTAGGAGGAAACAAGAGAAGGGTCGCCGGAATTTTCAGCTTCAGACTGCCAAAAAGCTCCAGGTTATCACCGGCGAGGGTCCTGAGACACCTTGGAGCTAAGGTGGTGAGAGTTTTACGTTTTGCCTCCACCAAGAGGAAGACATCATCAGGTAAAGTGTCCTCCTCAGCGAGTTTGGCTAGATCAAGATCACTTGCTGATACATTTGATTCACAGAGAGCTGAAGCCATAGAAGATTGCATCGAGTTCTTGAACTCGTCGTCTTCTTTGTCTAGGTCAAATTCAGTTTCTGGATATTGATATCTTTATATATTACACACATGTTTGTACATGAAAAAGAACGGGAACTTGATGATATGATTAGTTGATTAATTAGTGTTCCTAAGCTTCTGCTATGGTGGAATTCTCAAACTTACATTTAATCTTTGCTTTTATGTATAAGTTTTAAATTACAGATTGTAGATTATATCGCATAATTTTGATGATTCCGAATGATGTCAAAACAATTTCGAATAATATTCATATAATTGCGAAAAATTATGATAGCGATTTACCAAAGTTTCAAATCTGAAATACAATATGGTCAATGTTTTTCATCTTTTAAGGTAATCAGGATACAGTACCATGACAATGCTTTTAAAAAGACAAGGGACCTACTGATGACCCTTTTTTTAACCATTCACCTAAATCAAGCTTCTGTGTCCCATGGACTAGGCATTGTTTCTTTCTTTCTTTCTTTCCTTTTCAATTTGATTGATGTTAGTACTATTGTCTCTTGAGAATTCACAATTGGTTTTCATAATTAAAGACCATGAAATTAAATGTAATGAGGTTATGAACAGGAAGATTTTGGAATGGGTATATGTTTTATATGTTTTCTCATTGTTTGAACAAGAGAACACTTGTTTTTTTGGTTAGTTTTGAAAAGAAAAAGAGGAGAATATTCAAAACATTTAAGGAATTCTTTATCCTTCTTACAAAAGAATATTCATTAATTTCATTCTTTATCTAATATTTATTAGATGATTAGTCCACATCTAATAAATATTAAATGTGGACTAATCAAATGTTAGTAACATGTAATTAACTCATCTCAGCTCTTAAACTGGACTCAAACCAATTAAAACTCTACTTAAATTAATTATTTAAAATAACTATAATAAATTATTAATTTGAGTCGCATTTAATTAGTTTAGTTAGAGTTTAAAAGTTGAGTTGAATAGTCATGTAACCATTATTTGATCGGCATAAGTATAATATGTGTATTAAAGACTAGGATAATATTTTTTGATAATTTAAAAAATTAATGAAAATTTCAAATATTTTTTAAAAATTCAGAAAATTTTTTATGTCTTTTACCTTAAAGACTATTACTTTCCTCTAGTGATATTATTTAACTATCATACAACGTCTTTCACCATATTTCATTAAATTTTCTTCTATATATAAATTTAAAATAACATCATATTAGAACTTAAGAATTTTAATATTACATAATTTTAGATAAAATAGATAAAAATAAATAACTAACTAAATAATATTATAAGAAAATAAATAAGGATTTTTAAAACTCAATGATTGAAATAAAAAGAAAAGTACAAACTCTAGGAGATTCAAGTGTATTTAATCCCAAAAAAACTACTTATTACCCTAATTAGTTGTGTTACATGTTGGAGACAACATCAATCCCACATTACAGCTAAGGAAGACAGACAACTCCATGCATAGGCCATCCTTAGAGTGTCGAGCCTATCCAACACTCGAGGAGGTCGAGTCACCATCATTCATGGCCATAAAGGGTCACTCATTTTCAGCTTTATTGAAATGTTAACATTAACATTGCAACTTTCTTTCATAAGTTTGTCCAAGAAACACAATGATAACACGTGCACGAGTTTGAATGATTCAAAACTTTGTCTGACAAATATGTTTTACATCTTTCAACATCCTCAATTATAGAAATGGAGAGATAAGTATGAGGTACCTCCTTCAAGATGATTTGTCTCAAATGGAACTTAGTAATAATGATAGGGAAATGAAGAGAAAAGCTAAACATAGTGATGATTATTGTATCTTCAAGAACGCATATTCAAGGAAAGCCTTTCAAGTTCTCAGTTGCTATTACCAGAACAGGCTCCTTTTTTTTGTTTCAAGGGCTCTCTTGTAAGGAGGAGCACTTGAGGGTTGTACAGGATCCAAGCTCTGGTGTTTGCTATCAGCAGCTTTAGGCATTGGACATGATCGGTCGGAGTCGTAGCAGCTATGGTCCCCGCAGGCTGGAAATGGGATGTAAACCTTATTTGCTCCTTCCAACCACTCACTAGTGCAATCTGTCATGACACAAATGGTGTAAAAGGACAGGGAAACACTAAAAATTGACCAATCTAAAACAAGGGGTCTGCAGAACAGGCTCTCAGAAGAACAATCAACTCAACCACAATTGTGAAGTCCTTTTCAAGTTTTGCCCACAATGGAACAGGACTGAAAACAACTGGCTCTAGCAAGACAAAATTCAAAGCAAGGGAAAAAAAGTTCTATAATGTTCATGAAAAGGAAATCCCTTCTTTTCTTTATACATATACAATTTCAATATTCAACAGTGCACAATGATCACTTTCTTAGGGAATGCATTAAAAGTTCGGTCGCCAATCATTATAGTTTATCAGGACATGAATGCAAAAGACACTAGAGGAGTTACAGATTTTGCCATTTATGGTCATAGAATGTCCTATTGCTGGGACTAAATAAGATCCAAGATGGTATAGGTGCCAATGGCTGCAAAAAGTCAAAAGGGTCATGATAGTATCCCTCGAGAAAAGATAAACAATGATTTCTGCAAAAAGGTGCAAATATGTTCTGATTGAAAACATGCTAAGCATTGTTCTAGTGAGTAAACAAGTTTGCACACGTGCATTTACATGCATGAGCAAACATCAACATGAAAAAGAAAGAAAGGCATGTTAAATTACCTAGATCATCTGCTCCACAGGGGCTTCCCACCTTTTCCAGGAGGCGAGACTGAAGTCGTGCAGATCTGTGCTCAATATCCCATGTCTCGTGTCGAATGTAGACCTGTTTGATTCATTGTCGGGTTTTTAAAAAATAATTTCGGAGGCTGCTCCTGGCATTGTTGAGATTAAAACAGAGTATAAAAGATATAATTACAGAAAATTAGCACTTACAGATGCTAGAACTAGCTGCAACTGCAATAAATCAAACAGAAAACTTTCATTTTCTCACTTTTAGGTTGCTTCATGATCCACAAAATGGCAGAACTTACCACCATAGTTTTAGCACTTCTCCAATCATTAACCAAATGTCTTAATAAAGGGAACACAAGTTCCAATTATACATTAATGTTAGTAGAAAATTGAAGTAATAAGTCACAGTTCACCAAATCTCATGAACACCAAAACCAGGTATATAAAACAAGCATCCTATTTAGCTGCCAGTATAGAAGAGTTGTATCTTTCCCACAAAGTATTCTTGCGATAAATTTCCCACCTTCTCTAAGTCTAACAATTGTTTGACCCTGCAGAAATAACAACTCAGCAACACCATCTCAGTAAGATTCATAATGTTTCAAGAAACAAGGATCAGCAGTAATGCAGAACATTATATGTGCATCACATTCAAAGATATTATTCCATGTCCGAAGCTTACTGCGAGCACAACCTGGGACTGAACAAATTCATCCATGTCATGAAGACAGTGCCTGCAAATAAACAAAGCAAGCCTAAGAAAAAGAATTAAACATTATGCCATTGAACATTAATTCATTCAACATCAGATAAACAATAGAACATAAAGTTAAGATCACTAAAGCAGTTTTACTGTCTGGGGCAACCATCACAAACAACTAGGTCAAACCTTGCAACCATCAAAATGTCTAATAACCTGTATAAGGAGTGCCAATATGAGAAATGAATGGCAATAGTTATTGCTCAGAAATAATAACTATTAAGTGTCATTTCAGTATATAGATCTCCCGGGAGGAAATGAACAAATAGAATAAAGGAGCACTCAATGGATTGGATTATAGAGGTTGAATTCAAAGGATTACATGGTCGTTTACCCCTTCTGGAAGTTCATATGTCATAATTAACTTCCTTTTGCATTACCTTTGTATTGGAAAATTCCATTCATTGCATATAACACAATTAATGAATGAATATCTCAGCAGCAACAACTGCAGACATAGTAGCCTTGCATGCTTAAGAAATCATCAGGTCCTTCAAACTTTGCTCAGTCAATTACCAGGTTCTAAAACACCAACTTTTTAACACAAGTCAATCAGAAAATGTCTATTAGAAAGTTGAGTTAAACAACAATCTTACCACTTCAGCAGCTAGTGCATCAATAATATTCCCTCGGACTTGGATAACAACTTCAATAGGGGGCATGGGTTGCGAGATGGGGATCAAACCTGTATATTGAATGTAGAAATTAATCATTTCATTATAAAGCATGCATGTCGAAGAGAATGTCATTAGAATGAATATGAGCGTCACATCACATTTTGACCTGAGAATGTTCAGATGAGGATACATTTCCCTTAATTCTACAGGTAGACATTGATGTCACCAGTCATGGTAGAACTTGAATGGCCTTGTTAAGTAACAATCATAATTTTGTATTTCCATCTATTAAGTAGATACTAACCTCAAGATAACATACTGATAAGAATGATGGCTTTTCATGGACTTCTACAGATCCCAATTTCATCAACAACTTTAGCAGGAAAACTTTTAAATATACAAAACAAAGAAGCTTCCCAGAATCTGATGAAAGCTTTGCAGGTAGAAACAGTTTACAGCTCAAGAATCAGAAATGGTAATGCCTTAAATTATCAAGCAAAATTAGCATATGAAGTTGCTGAAATTGACTTGAGGAACTAAAGTCTCTCCATTTATGATGCAACTCTTTCTTTGAAATACAAAGGGAAAATAGTTAAAGTCTCAGACAGATATAACAAACAGTCACCTTCAAATATGTTGAACTCTTCATCTATCTGGAGAAGTTTAAAGGCACTCCGAGCAGACCAGCCTTCTTCTTTTCCTTCCTGATAATATATATCCGGAAAGACCAAACCAGCTCATTCTTGTGACCATCAAGAAAAAGATTAAAACTTTTTGAATTACAAGATAAGATTAACATACCTCCAAGCTTTACCATGCTTCACATAACTAGTGCTTACATGGTGATCACAGAAAACAATGAAACTCTTCGTTACCAATAATAAAGTAGCAAGTAAAAAACAAACAAACGAAAATCCAAATCACTATAAAGAAGATAAACTATCTCCGAAACTCCGACACTATAAGTGGGAGGCAATGGACTGCTGAATGTTCTTTCTCAGACATTTCATCGAACAGCTTGTGCACATGTCAAAAAAAGGCTTCTTCAAATCAACATTAGTTTGCAATATCATGGTATGCTTTAGAGGCTAAACTTTCTTTCAGCAACTTCCATTCTATCTAATGGGAACTGTTCATAAAACCAAAAGAATTTGTATCAGATTAAACTTTTGAAATAGATTTTGCTTTCTAAAAATTTTGTTGGGAGTTGTGAATTCTCTTGATTTCTTATGGTGAATCCTCAAACAATAGTTTAAAACATGGTTCAGCAGGATATTTATTAGTTCTGCACTTGCATTGCAGCAGGATCTATGCACCAAAAACTGAAGCATGTCTCGGAAATGATCTCAACAGGGTTAAGGCTTGGTTTGGGAAAGTAGTAGGGGTTGATAACCTGCTGAAATCAACCTGCAGAAATGATAAATACTTATGTGTTTGATATTACTGTTTTGGTAACTGTTGAAATGTGAAAATAAGTGTTTAGCAAGTGCAATTGCAGTTGCTGGAAAGAAATAAAATGACTAAAAACTTATTGATATGATAAACTATTAATTGTTGTATAAATAATTAAAAATGATAAAATTACAATTCCATGGTAACAAGATGTCCTTGGGATATTTCATAAATTTATATACCTTTAATATTATATAATTAAAATTATAAATAGTAAAATATTAAATTAAAATAAAAAAATAAAAATTGGGAATAAACTATTTGATAAAGTATAATTGTTCATGTTAATGTAAATTATAATTGCCAGAAAGAACGAAGAAGACGATACGTTGGACTTGCTTTCTATTAATTGAGGGTATAATGAAAAATAATAATTATCAGAAGGTTATTAATGAAAAGCATAATTTCTACTACAGAAACACTTTCCTATCGTAACCCTCTTCCTATTTATCGATTTCTGTAGTAGTACCACACTTTTCTCCAACCTCCGGTTATTCGTTCACAGATCCAAAAATGTGACTAAGTTTAGAAACTACGGTGAATAAGTACTTATTCCCACCGCATCGCAGATTCAAACGCAGCCTAAGTATGATTAATAGCATTTCTATTTGCTACATATGGAATGGAAACATGACTTGAGATGGCAAAACATGTTCGGTCGGCTTGACTGAAATTAACTGGTTAGGTTTGGATTAATCAAACTTTGAGCTGAATTTAACCAGTCTTGGCTTTTTAAACAATGTCGTTTTTAGAAAATTAAATAAATTTAAAACTAAAATGACATTGTTTGGACAATAGATTTAAGGCCCAAAAGTATATTTTGAACTTTAACGTTTACAATAGAATACAACTTGAATTTTAATATTTTGAAACGCTCAAATTGAACTCTAACGTTTAGAAAAGACCTTAAATGGACGTAAAATTTAATTGGTTAACTTTCTTGTAACTAAATGTTATATCAATGTTAATATCATATTATTTTTTAAATAGAAAGTTACCCTATTACCACATAATTACTTTTTAAAATTAACTAAAAGTGAGTCCCACCACAATGTGGTAACAAGGCTACTTATTATACATTTCAAATAGTATGTCTCACTTGTCATGTTACAATGAAGCTCATAGTTATATATTTTTTGACAGTAAATTTCACTTGTCATGTGATAGTGTGACCAATCTTTTATTTAAAAAATAAAAATTAATGTCAATTTAGCATTGATGTGTGGGAATGGCAATAAGGATTGACACAAATTTTTTAAAGAAATTAAAATTTCAAAATGATGTTGTTTTGTTATTACTTGTTAGGGCTAGGCCGGACCTGAGACTTAAAATTTTAAAAAAATTAGACCCGAGGTCCAGTTCTGATCCAATGACCTAGGGTCGAGCTCGAATTCAGAAATTTTAAAAATTGGATCTGGCTCGTTGACCTCGAGCGAGGACAGGCTGAGCTCTATTGTCATCTTTATTGACGTGATATTTAATTAATGGGAAGTTAACTCCATTAAATTATTCATCCACTTATAATTTATTTTAATTATTTTAAAAACGTTATCGTTCAATTTAAACACTTCAAAATATTAGAGTTTATTCGCCGGAGTTCAAAAAACCTTTTTTTGGGCCTAAATTTAAGCCAAAGTTCTAGTTAAGCCCTAAAAAGGTTGGTGACGGAGCCAACATTGCTTAAACATGACTAATAAATTCATCTTGATTTTAATTTGATTTGAATATTTAAGTACGAACCTTATTGAATTTAAGTCCCATATTAAAAAATAGAGATGTGATTAAAATAGAGGTCACATCTCTCTAATTTCTATTCCTGCTTGGAGAGAAGAAAATGAGATATTTGACAGAAATTAAACAAATAAAATAAAATAAAAT
>JAOTAY010000005.1:375074-394293 GCA_025629805.1 Erythroxylum baracoense
TTCCCAATTCACTTCAATTTCTCTCCAATTTCCAATGGCTCAATTCCAAAAATTCCTAATTTCATATGCCTAAGTTTTCAGTGCCATTGGACAGTCAATTTTACTACCGGATGACCCCTATTCTGTCACTTGACAATTTTCCGGGTTCGGAAATAATTCCGAAAAATTCCTATAATTCTCAAAAAATGGAAAAAGCCCTATAACACTCTCCAAATCAAGCTCTCATTCACACAAAGCACTTTTCTATAAAGCACAATTATTCACGCTTAAACCGGGAAAATGTCATGAATGCATGTACAAGCATTTACATGTGCAAAAATTCACTATTGGCTATTCATGTGCATATATGAATGCATGAATATGTCAAAAACACTTTAAACAATCCTAACCCATCCAATTTACCAAAATACCCTTCCCATAAGTGAGGGGATGTTACATAAGTAATTTAATAGCACAATAATTCACTACAACTATACCTGATAATAACTATTAAATAGACAAATAAAGAACACCATAATTTAACGAAGTTCAGCCAATTATGCTTACTTCCTTAGGCACTACTAAATTTATATTTCACTATTTCAGGAAATAATACAAGTGAAATACTACAAAAGGAGAAAAGAAATTTTGGTCTTATGGAAAAACAGGTTTGGGATGATTTAACTAAGGAGAGGAGACTTCTTTTATGGTTTTAGAAACCTCCACCATTCCCACACATTTCTGATGTGGGATTGTGGAATGAGCCATAATATTTGACCACTCAATAGGCACTCTCTGTGATGGCCTTTAATGAGACCACCTTCGCTAATAGTCTAGTTCGGAAGGTTGTAAGCTGCCGCATTTAACTTTTTACATCCTTTTTTCAAAGCTGTCTAATTATCTTCTGAACTCTTTCAACTTTTTCTGTTTCACTTCATGGATGTGAAAAACTCTTTTTTAAATTAAATTTGCTCCATTTTTTGGCCAATCGAACTCGCTATTATGGAGAATTTTATTTCTCCAAGTGCATATGCTCTTGATAATCTCAACAAAAACAATAGACCAACGAATGCCATTCCCATTTTGAGAGTCTTTAAACAAGCACCTCAAACTCTGGGAAAAGAAAATATATCTGGCATTCACTGGAATAACTTGTTTCCATATCTGAGTAGATAGAGCACAATCCCGCAAAGAACGCAAAACATTCTCTTTGAAATTAAGACATTGAGGACACATGTAAGTTAGAGACATTCCTGGCTTAAATAACATATCAAAAGAGGGCAGATTTTCATGGGTAACTTTCCAAATTAACATCTTCATATTCCGGATGGTTGGGAGAGACCACATTGTTCGCCAAAAGGTTCTTGAATTATCTGTTTCACTAACTATGCATATCTCAGCTTCCTTTTCTAAGAAAGCAATTCATGTCTTAATTGGTTCCATTCCCTCACTGGAATTCATATCGTCATTATCATCAATAAGAAAACCCTTAAGCTTCTGTAATTTTTTTATAAGGTGATATAGGAGTAATGGAGCTAGCCTATTATGGATTGATCATTCATTCATAGTCAAAATTTCAACTACTGTCACCTTTTTTTCCTCCTAACTGATTTCTTGTGAAGTAGAAACTATTAGAGGATCTAGGGAAAACCAATTATCTAGCCAAAATCTTACCACGTTATCATTTCCCACTATCCATTTTACCCTTATCAAAAGTGTATCTCTAGTTTGTAGCATTTTGCCAAAGGATGGATGCAAATTTATTGGGAGAGCAGTTTAGTAAACTGCCATTGCCAACATACTAACGAAACAAAATATGTTTCCACTTATTGGTATTTTTTTTATAAGATCCCTAGCTAGTTTAATGACGAAAGCTTGATTCATAGTGGATGTGCTTTTGATGTCTAATCCTCCTTTTCCTTTTTTGCTTGCATACCATTCTCCAAGGAATCAGATGCAATTTTATATTTGCCTTAGTACCTTCCCATAAAATTTGGTGCATTTATCGATCCAGATTATCACATATTTCTTTAGGAAGCTTCATGCTTTATATAGTGTATAAAGTAATAACTAATAAGGATGATTATATAGTTCTCTCTCTCTCCCGGTCATGGATAAATTATAGGCAAAAATACATTTAACCCCTTTATGTTTTATCTTTTGGTATGTTATGTCCCCTTTTATTTTAAAAATGAACTTATTACCCCCTATTGACCATCAGTCAAAGGAGTTTAAAATTAGAAAAAGACCCATAAAATTTGGTGCATTTATTGATCCAGCTGATCACATATTCCTTTAGGAAGGTTCGTGCTCTATATAGTGTATAAAGTAATAGCTAATAAGGTTGATTATATAAGAGTCTCTCTTTCGGTTATGGATAAATTCTAGGCAAACATACATTTAACCCCCTTATGTTTTACCTCTTAGTACGTTATGTCCCCCTCTATTTTAAAAATGAACTTATTGCCTTAAATTTCAAAAAGACCCATAAAATCTGGTGCATTTGTTAGTCCAATTTATCACATATTCCCTTAGTAAGCTTCGTGCTTTATAAAGTGTATAAAGTAATAACTAATAAGGTTGATTATAAAACAATCTCTCTCCTAGTCATGGATAAATTCTAGGCAAAAATACTTTAACCCCCAATGTTTTACCTCTTGGTATATTATGTCCCCCTCTATTTTAAACATGAACTTGTTAGTCCTTTTGACTATCGGTCAAAAGAATTTAAACTTTAGAAAGACTTTTTTATCTATTTTTTTTATTGTTATTTCCAGTATACCCTCATAGCCCAAAAAAAACAATGAGCTACCCAAACTACCCCAGGATGTTTTGGAGGGAATGGTTGTGGAACAAATTAACTTTATTGAGAAGAAAATTGGAATCAAAGGGAATTATCTCCAGTCTCCTTTTTCTTAAAATCTTGAAATGAACAAATTCAATAAGATTTGAAATTTTTTTAAAAGAAAATGAAAATTTCAATTATTTTTATTATTTTTTCTTTTTTGTGAAGTAATGGTGAGAAGGTAACCTACGAACAAAAATTTGTAATTTTTTCATCAATTAACAGTTAGAACATACAATTATGAAAAAAATGGCTAAATTTTCTTTCTTTTTTCTAATTTTGATTCATAAATAATTTTTTAATTTTTTCTATAAATTAACGATCATGAAGTACAATTGTGAAGACAATGGTATTTTTAGTAATTTATCCTTTTTTATTTATTAACGGTCAAAATGTAATTCATGCTTAAAATAATTTTTATTTTGAAATAGAGGGCATGATGAAATAAAGTAAAAAATATAGGGTTTAATGTATTTTGGTCAACAAAAGACTAAAAGGGTATTTTTGTCCAAAAATGCAACATGTACAGTTGTGGGGTTGTCATCATAATAACGGGATAAAAAAGTTTTTTGAATTCTAAGCTCCTTTAACTGGTGGTCAAAGGGGTTAATAAGTTCATTTTTAAAATAGAGGGAGGCATAACATACCAATGGATAAAATATAGAGGGTTAAATGTATTTTTGCCTAAATTATAGGCTTATCAATTTGAAAGATTGGCTTTGATTCTTTCAATTAATCCTCCATCGATAGCTTTAGTTGTTCTAGTATAAAGCATTGGAACTCCTAGGCAATGACCAAGACCTTCCATACCTTTTATACCCAACTTAAAGCTTAACAATGTTTTTGTTTGTCTTGCAATATGTGGTGAGAACTAAACTTTTGATTTATTAAAATTCATTCTAAGTCATAAGGGTAAGTTAAACTTCTGCAAATAATTTAGAAGATAAAATACTTGATGTGTAGGGGGCCTCGCCAAAAAGAAACAGATCATCTGTAAAAAATCAAATGGAATATTATCAACCTTTCCTTAAATATTGTAACTGGTTTTCATTTCCTCTTCTCTACTTCATTTTCTATCAAAAAGTGTAATTTCACTATAGAAAGCACAAATAAATAAGGCGACAATGGATCCCCTTGTTGAAGCCCTCTAGTAGGTGTAAATTGCTCCAATTCTTCTCCTTCTTAGTTTATAAAAAAATTCATTGTTGAAATCAATTAAGTGATTAAAGCCTTCATTAATTAAGGGATACTTAGTTCATTAATGATAGTATTAATGAAATCCCACCTAATTCTATCGTATGCTTTTACCTAACCAATCTTTAAGATCATAAAGCCCTTCTTTCCTTTCTTCTTTCTTAAGATGTGTATGAACTCTTGTGTTATGATTATGCTTTCCTTCCCTATTCTTCGTGAAATGAAGTTGCTTTATGACATGCACACGGAGGTCCTCGGAAGTTAATGATGATGGCGTGGATGTTTGGAAGTTTTCGCAAGGACAAGGAAGGATAAAATTCTAAATTCAATAAAATAAGAGGATATGCAAGGTTCAATCCCTACTAGACCTCACGAATACGTGATTCGAGCAACCTAGATGATTGGAACTAAAACCAAGAAGGTTGAATCAAACAAACATGCCACAATTTGGAAAAAACTGATAAGTGAATTATTGATTCGTGTTGAAACAAGAACAAGAGGAATAAACCTCACTATGGCTGACGACTCAATCACAAGATAATGGTTCATCCTACAATAACCCTAATGAACCTATTTATACCTAGGTTTAATAATAAGTACTCGGGCTTTAACATGGATTAGCTCAAAATAAAAAAAAGATTGTTAACTTAAAATAATTAAAAGGTCTAATGTATGGGCTTAATAGTCCAAGTCTTCACATCCCAATGGTATCCAGTCCAAGAACTTGAGTTAGATGGATCAATTTGGGGGATCCATAAAGCTCTCCTCCCATAGGCTTAGACTGTTCCATCCTCTCCAAAAGATACCCCATATGCGCATGGAGAGCCTCCTTAAGTTTCTTGGCCCTAGCTTCGGTCATGGGCCCAACTGGAATAGCTAGCTCTCCTCCCTTTCCTCTGTCATTCATGCTAACTCCATGACGATCCATACTGTTGCTCACATCACTTTAATAAGTCTCACTAGCTCACTTAGTAGGGTTTGATTATGGTAACCATCACCTTGGAAATAATTTTGGTTGCTATATTTGATAGAGAGATAGCCTTCAAATCTCTTTTTCTCTTATCATTGTCAATTGGTAAACCTTGGGAATAATGCAATCAAGGTGTAGTTTAAAACGATTAAAAATGACATGCACTTAAAAGCTTATCGCACTATCTCTACTGTTTTACTCGCCACCACTTTGTAATTTTTCTAATAGAACATAGGATTCAGGCTGTGTGATCGTGGGGACTTCAATGGTGTCATACTCTTAACTAAATTCAACACTTCTTCATCTATAGCTAAGTTAGTAATTGCAATGTAATCTCTTAAGGAAGTTGTGCAAATCTTGGCTTATAACTAGATTTAACACTAATATGCTCCACTTTATAAAGTTTTTTGAAGTTCTCTTAAATTTGCTTAAGAAGGTCACCTTCCAGTATTGCCCCATTCCTTTAAAGTGATTTAATCGAGTTATGTCTTCTGCGGATAATAGTTGAGAGATGGAAGAATGTTACATTCTTGTTGCCCAACTTAATACAGTCTTCCACCTCTGAAACTAATACAATTCTTCCTAGTCTAAAATGAAATTATATTCCTTCTTTAATTGTTTTTTCTAAGTTAATAAGGTAATTGTTTGGTTCCGTCATTAAGGCCTTTTATATTCCTTCCAATCTTGCTATAAACCTTTTCTTCTTAATGGAGATAGATCTAAAGCTTTCTTTGCTTCAGCTTATTAAATCTGATCCTATTTTTTGAATTACAACAATTAGGTCCAAAAAGTTCTTAGAACATATGTTTTTTATAGTTTCCTTGTAGCTTGGGAGAGTTTGCCAAGCTACTTCAACTATGAATCTTTTGATCCAATAAAATGGGACAATGATCCAAGTATGTACTAACCAAATGAAGTATTTTAGCCTTTAGGAAGTGAGGTTACTATTCAAAATTATTGAACCCACGATCCAGACGTTTATAAACCTAAAATCTTCCTTCCCTACCATTACACTGAGTGAAGGGAATACTCGTGATTTATAGGTCTATTGAGTTGTAGTCATCTATCATTTTATTTAAATGCCTATTGTTTATTATTTATATGTGTCCTCCTTTTTTTCTAATAAGAATGTAGCACTTAATTAAAATCAATGATAATTAGCCATGAACTAATAAAAATTTAGCACTTAATTAAAATAACTAATAATTAGCCATGAACTAAAAGAACAACCAAAAATTGATATATAAAAATTTCACAATTATTTTCGCAAACTTAGCAAAGAACTAGCATATATCATATTAAGCAACAAGAGGTTTTATATAGAGTTGTATCTTCTACAAAAATTTGTTATTGGGAAGCATTGACTTCTCTCAATTGCAAATACATGGTCTCTCCATATGATCCAGATTCCTCTTAAAAAGTCAAAGTATTCCATATGTAATAAGTAGTTAAAGCCTGCTTTCTCTATTTTCTTTCATACTTTCAAACCACTAATACGTGCTCAACAATTGCCACATTATCAAGATGGTTCTGATGTAGATGATTCCTTATAATTCTACAAAATAAAGGGTTTTTTTGCTCATTTAACAGTTTAGGAAAGGGCTTTCATTTTTCATAAAGAGATAAAAATAAAACTAAAAAAGAAAGGCGTCACTCGACTTATACTGTATGCTATAAGGTGTTGGATGCCTTGTTACTCTCCTTTTCCTCCTCTAGATGTGTTTTATTTTCATTTTGATGTGATACTATTACCAAAATCCACCTCCATGCACTTCAGGCTGTTAGAATTTTAATTAATAGGTGAGTTTTAAACCTTTGAACTTATGGAATTTCCTTTGCTCTTATCTAGAGGAGCCTCAGTTAAGAAGAGTGGAATGGAGGTTATGACTTTGTATGAACTTTGATACTCTAAGGTATTCATATTCACATTAGATGAGGTGGTTTTTTTTTTTTGTAGTTTATGAAGTCGCAATGTGGGCTTTCCTTTTATTACTCTGATTACAATGTCCTTCCTATACTACTAAATTGTTAAAGAAAAAGGCATTAAGCTTCTCCCACCTTTACAATGAGGAACTTCCTACCTTATGCTGATATTTTACTGCCCTATTCTCCAGTTAGGTTTTATATATTATGTTAATTTTTTCCTCTTTACCCTTTTGGTTACTCAAGAAGGAAAATGGATCGAATTTTTATGGGTTTGTCTTAGAGTTCTTATAGTGATTTATTGCATCTTTAAGAATTAAAGTTGTTTTAGTTTTGTGATCACTTACTGTGAATGGCATCTATTTGCCAAAATCCTTTTTTTCAATATGGTTTCCTCCTGTAGATATTAAGCTTTGATCTGAGTTTAACTTCTCAACCTCTAAAAGGTTACATATTAAACAAATTGAATCCATGCTTCCACCAATCTATACTCAAAACAAATAAACAAAATACCTTTATATTCAAAATTTTGGCATAATCTTCCTATGAATACTTTTAAAACTAGTGGTTTAGATAGATCAAGTTCAACACATTATCTTGTGAACTTACCCCTAGTTGTCGTCATTATGTTTTTATCCACTCGAATTATGTGCCCAAGTTGCTCCTAATTGTTAACAAAATTTTAGCATCATACAGTTTAAAGGGGTGACCTAGTAGTCTAACCCACGCTTACAATGTCTTTAGAGGGGCAACATTTAGCACAAACCATGGTGTATAACGTTGAAAAAGTAGATAATGTCGTCCAATGGACCACCATGCAGAGTAAGCTTGAAGTCTTCAATGTTAGTTGATAAGTATGAAATGCATCGTATTTTAGGGTATAGTATGATATGTGTTTAGCTGTTTATTCGATTGTTTAGTATGTGTTTAGGTTAAATTTGTGTTAGTTTGTGATTTATTTGTGTTTTAAGTGTTTTATAGGTTTGAACAATCCTTTGAGCTTAAATATGATATTTTTGAGGTACCTTGATGTGTTTGTTAGTATTTCAGGGTAAAGATCAAAGAACAAAGGATTTTGGAGCAAATTGGGGCTAATTGCATAGCATAGGCTACGATCGTGATAGAAAGGCCTGACATAGGTCACGATTGTCGCATGTGTTGGACAGATGCATAACCACTTCCAAACTTTGCGTTTCGAGGGATGTTTTGGACCTTTCAGACCCTAACAAAATCCTAGTTCAACCCTAAACACAAAAAAACATGAATAGAACAACAAGAATAGAAAGGAGGAGCTTTACATTCAGTCACTCTTGGAAACCCTAAAGGGAGAGAAAAAGAAGAGAGAGAGAGAAGAAGAAGAGGAAGGAGGAAAAAGAAGAGAATCCTGACACCACTGCTCCCCGATTTAGATGGTATCCCAATTCCACTGCCTTCACGATTTGTCTAACCTAAATTCTATTTTCTCTTTATTTCCTTTTTCATTTAAATGTATAAAGTTGAGATGGATTGTATGGAAATGGATTTCAAGTTATTGATAATGTTCTGAACTCTTTTTCACGATTTTGCCTTGAGTTAATGTTGATTTAGTTATTTTGCATTTATTGTTTTGGGTGTTGTGATTGATTAATGCAATTCCATGTTTCGGTAACAAACCGAGAGGGTGAGCCGAATAAAAATGATTAGATCAGATTAACGAGAGGTAGGTAATCTAATTGACCACTTAATCAATCTAGTTGGTAATTTCATACAGAGAGATCCCGTGTGAGACCCGATTGTTTATTAGAGAGCTTTAGAACTAATTAGAATTGAGGGTAATTTATGAATTGAGAGATTGCAAGTTCCATAATGCGATTAGCGTTTACAATCTAATGTTTAATGGTTATAACTCGAGATAGAGTATCAACTCTATGACCGTCTAGAACCAACACCCCGTGAACACATAAATGGCTAAATTAGCATTAATGATAGGTAAAATCCCCTCTCTCATAAGTTGATTAACTCTCTTGACGGATTTCCATTGTGACTTGTGTGACTTCTCAGTTTAATTCTGTTTTGTTGAAATTTTTTCTTTACAATTCTTAAATCAAGTTCTCGTATTTACTTTTCGTGTTCACTTGTGCAGTTTTTTTATTTTTTTATTCTTTTCTCTGAGCCTTAGATGACTTAGCATTAGGCCAGTACCCTCCTTGTGGGATCAACCCTTCAATAATACAAAGCACGACCCGTGCGCTTGCGGTTATTGATGGTTTTATAAATTGTAAAACTTGCTCAACAAGTTTTTGTTGTAGTTACCGCAGAGGCGTAGATTAGTTTAATTCTTATAGTCTAAAGTTTTCTCACCTACTTTTGTTAAAAAAAAGGCTAGGCATAAAGTAGACAACACATCAACTTGGATATCACCAGACAACAATGGAGAATCTCAAGAGTTGAACGCTAAAAAGAGGTGGAAAGAATGATGGTGGAGGAAATACATCATGGAGAGCGACAGACCCTTATGGACATCATGAGGCCACAGCTCAATGCCCATCACCAAGGGATTACGCGACCACCAATGCAAGTGAATACGTTTGAGATCAAACCATCACTGCTAAACATGTTGCGAACCAACGTGCAATTATACGGGTTGGCCAATGAGGATCCCAATGCTCATTTAGCTAATTTCTTAGAAATTTGTGACACCTTCAGATATATTGGAATGTTAGAGGATGCTGTTAGGATGAGGCTCTTTCCCTTTACACTTAGGGATCGAGCCAAGGCCTGGTTAAATTCTCTCCACCTATCCAACATCACAACTTGGGAGCAGTTGGTGTGAGTTTTTCTAGATAAATATGTCCCTCTAAACAAGACAACAAGACTAATAAAGGTAATTATTAATTTCCAGCAAAATGATGGGGAGTCTTTACATGAAGCGTGGGAGCAGTATAAGGAGTTGCAAAGGAGTTTTCCTCAACATAACCTACCCAGATTTAATAGAAGATTCAGGGAGTTTCATTATTTCATATTTTATTGACATTTTGTTAGTGACAAGGACATTACTAAAATTAATTGGTTTTCTCAAATTTATCAATATTGTCTTTCTGATCATTTTGTAATTTTTAGCTTACTCACAAGCTACAAAATTGATATTAAACGAGAAGTGTGGAAGTAAGCCACTCATAATTGATCTGGGCTTAGCTTCAAAGAATGCAAGGTCAAGCTAATGACCCTAAATTAGCACGTTTAGTAGTTAGATTTAAATTGTTATGTAGTTAGGTTTGTTTTAAATTCTAAAATAAGTTTTTAATTATTTGAAATGGTTTGGATTGCTAATTCTTCTACTCTCTTCAAGTATCGCAATAATTTTACCATAATAATCCATCAATTCTCCCTGTATGCAAACTCTACTATTTATTGCTACCATGCTATGACCATGATGCTCTGCATGATATTTGTATCCATTAACAAAATACATCGTATACGATTTAACAGTTCGCAAAGGTCTGTTCGCAAGATCACATATGAACTTGTTCTCTATTAGATTTTCTAAGGACTACATAAACAAAATTATCATATTAAATAGTATAATGTCATTTGAACCTTTAAATCTTATAATTCAATCATTTCAATATTTGTAGGTAAAAACTTACATGTTTCTCAAACCATTGAGGAAAGTATCTTCTAACTTTATTGATATCATTCTATGTTTTGTCAGGCATTAGCTCGCGTAACAATTCCTCGTATAATCTTAAAACATTATTATGTATTTTAGTTATGAATAACACTAAATTTCAAAACACAAATAATCAATTTCAACTTACTTCACGAAAGGTTGAACCTCTTAATAGTTTAATAAAATGAAACCATGGGCAGCCTCAGTTTCTTCCTCTATTAACATTCTTCTTATTGAACGTCCATATGTTCATCCTGGATATGTGAAAATGGATAAGTTACCATTAGCATCACTAGTTCCTCCCCCATCGTCATTACAAGGAACTTTTCTTTCTCTTGTGTGAACATGTGGCTCAAAATAATGTGAACAAAATGTACTAACTTTCTCCACTAAATAAGCATTACATATCGAACCTTCAACTCTATCCTTATTTTTGACATTTTTTTAAGTGATGCAAATACCTATGTTAGCAAATAGGGTTATACCAATTTAGTTATTAAAACATGTTATTACTTCAATTACAATCATTTTTGTTAAATTACCTCTCAAATGGATACATCCATCAATATTGAACTAGACCGTTAGTTTAGCCTCATGTGCTAAATGCACAAGTAGATGCTCCATATAGTCAAAGAAGCTTGGAGGAAAAATCCTTTATAACTTTCAAAAAATTACTGGAATTTCCCTTTCTAGTTTTTCCATTGCAGCCAACTTGATTTCAAATGATGTTAAGCTTTTGAAAACAAACTTAATTCTGTTATTACTTTCAAAAAATTATTCGGTAGCAACTCCCGAAATACAATTGGAATTAGCCTTTGTATAAAAACACGACAATTATGACTCTTCATCCCAAATAATTTGTACTTCCTCATGTCCACACACCTTGCCAAGTTTCAAACATAACCATTGGGAAACTTTAGAATTTTCAACCATTCACACAATTTTTCCTTTTGTTTTTTGTCCAAAGTGTAACATGATTTTGGATATTTACTGAGGCAAAGATCTTTATGTAACTTATCCCTTCTACAAAATTTTTTAAATCAGCTTATGATTTTGCATTATCTTTTGTGCTCCCTTTAATGTTCATTGTGGTTTTGAACAAATTGTCAAAAATATTTTTTTCAATATGCATCACATCTAGATTATGACATATCAAATTAGTTTTTCAATATGGCAAATCCCAAAAGATGCTTCATTTTCTCCATCCAGAGTTTTTACTAATGCTTGTATTAACTTCATCATCTTCAAATTTTGTAACTTTGAACAAGCCTAATTCCTCAATCTCCTGCAATATCTCTTCAACAGCTTTGTGAGGGGGAGAAGGTGTTTTTACCATCCTATTCTTAATGAACTTTTGTTTATTGCATCTAAATGGATGATCTGGAGGAAGAAATTTTCTGTGGTTGTCAAACTAACATATTTTACCCCAGTTTGGAAGATAAAATGCATCAGAATCATTGCCACATTAAGGACAAGCCAATTTCCCTACTGTGCTCCATCTGGACAACATGACATATACCAAAAAATCACTAATGGTCCACATCAAAGCTGCTCTCAACATAAAATTTGGTTTTAGAGACACATTATATGTCTCAACACCATATTCCCAAAGATGCTGCAATTCATATATCAATGGTTGTAAGAATATATCAATTTTATGCTTTAGATTTGTAGGCCCTAGCATAATCACTGTCAAGAACATATATTCCTCTTTCATTCATACCCATAGAGGTAAATTATAAGGATTAGTTATGATTGGCCATGATAAATATTGCTGGCTGGATTGACCAAACAGTTGGAATCCATCCATCGACAATCCCAACCTAACATTTTGACTTTCAGCTACAAACTCATAATGGGTGTCATTGAAATGTTTCCATGCCTGTGCATCTAATGAATGACTCATTATTCCGTCTTTTTGTTGGTGTTCATTATGGCATCTCATGTGAGATGCAGTAACATCAAAGGCATATAGTCTTTGAAGTCTTGGAGTTAGCGGGAAATAATACATCTGCTTCCAAGTTAATAATTTAGGTTTCATTGAACGCTTTCTAGGCTTGAACCTAGATTGACCACAAAATTTACACTCTTGTAATTCCATATCATCTCCCCAATACAATATACATCCCAATTTGCAATAATCAATCGTTTTAACAAGCAAACAAAGACCCTTAATAAGTTTTTTATATTGTAAAAAAGATCAACCATTGTATGATTAAGAGGCAATGATTCAATATACCATGCAAGAATTTTTTCAAAACTTCGATCAGAAATATGCCCTTCAAACTTTATGTTCGATATTCAAGCAATTGAAGACAATTGAGTCATTGTCTGACAATTTGGCCATAGTTCTTAGTCAGCTAAGTGTAGTAAGTCAAAAAACTGTTTTGCATGTGGGTTAGGTTCTTCTTCAAGATTTTATATATTTTCCTAAAAGGTATAACTAGCTGCATCAAAAACTATTTAGATGCAAGGATTTTCATTTGCATCCACATTATTTGTTCTAAATCCAATTCTCCTTTCAAACTCATTTAAGTTCACTAACGATTGTACTTTATTACCCCTTGAGGTGCTACAAATCGATGGTTTCACATGTTATGTCCACTCAAAATAATTTGGAACAAACCCTTTTCTCAACAAATTCCTATTCACTTCATCAATAGGAAGGAAATGAATGTGTTTGCTCTTTTTACATAGACGTTTGATCTTTGGGCCATCCATATATGCAGGTTGAGAACATGCATAATGAATAAAAGCTTCACCTCCCTCAACAACCTTAGGATTAATGAAACCATTAGGTGTTAATCATCTATACACCCAAGATTTATCAACATTACTCATTTCTGCAAAATTGTTAATTTTAAACAGTAGTTTCGTTGTTAGTATCCTTCATGTTCCTCAAAGTTTACAAAACATCTAAACTTTACACAACATCCTCTGAGTATTAACCAATTGAATTAATCACCTACAATTGATTTCAAAACTATCGTACATGGCATTGTTTACACCTGTGAATCAAGAAAACAAGCTCTTGCTGTGACTCCTAGACTCGTGGAATTTATTACCAATAAGCCTCACGGGAGCTGCATCACAAGTTTCCAACCTATATACCGTTCTAAGGGTTTATTAATGCCTCAACTTATCCATAACATCTCAAACACAGTCCACATACTATTAAAGAAGAACATAAAAACTCATCAACGATTATAAGAATATTCTAAACAACAACACAAAAGCAAGACCTCCTTTGCATTCACACAAAATCCAAACATATCATAATCATATTATTAAAGCAATACATATGGTAAACATTAGTTGGATGACTAACCTGGATGGATGGACAACTTCATACTACAAAAAAGAAAGATGGCGATGCTCTTCAACCCAATGTAGGGCGTACAAAAAAAGAATATGAAATATTTAATATAATACACTTATTCTAATATTTGTTAAGAAAATAAGATAAATTACATTAGTTAAATCTGATGGCGTTTCTTGATCCTTTAATAAAGTTAGCTTTTGGTTTTTCTACTTCAAGTTCATAATTGAACTAAATCCCTTTATGTTTGGTGTTAATTTAGGTGATGTTGTATTTTTGTCCTTTCTAATTCTTCTAATATCAATGTCTCTAACATGCATGCATTATTGGCCATGGTATAAGGTTCTTCAACCTCTAGCTTTAAGAGATACATACTATTATTGTTTGTATATGGATCCAAACATACTATTATTGTTTACATATGGATCTAAGATATGTATCTTAATTAGAATAAATTATAAAAAGACTAGGAGCTTTAAATGGCATCCATACTTAATAGATAACTAACTAGAACATAATAAAAACTTAGCAATTGAAATATTAAATTGTTTGCTTGACTCATATTAAATATCATAGACATGTGCCTAAGTTTGTTAATTCCACCGTAAAAGTAGAATTAATTCAAGCATATCTTCATATAAGTTTGTAATCTAACATATAATAAAGCAAGTTTAAAGTTTAATTTTTTTCATTTCGCTCTTATAATTAATTTTTTAACTCAAACCGAATAAAAATACCCTCTCATATTAATAGTTTATGCCAACTATAATTGACCAAATCATCAACAAATTTTTTGCATAAGAATAGTATAGACTTTAGTTAATACTATACTCTATTATTGAATGTTAATAGAAATGGTGCATGAACATATTTAAAAGAATGAATTGATAACTAATTACTCTAGTGGTTTATTTGTTTTCTTGATCTTTAATTAAACATTCAATATTGAAAGCATAAGAGATTAAGGAGACATAGCCAAAGTTGAAGTAGTTCATTCTATCTATTCATCATTTACATTTGTTATGTTTGGTCCTACAATTAAAGCATGGTAGGTAAAGCCAAAGCTAGGAATTTTCTATCATAAAAGAGTACAAAAATATTTAATTCTATACTAAATTATCATTTTGAATTGTATGAATAGTTTTTAGGAATATGTTAATCAATATGGTATATAATAAATATCCAATAGAAAATAAGAATTGAGAAAAACTATTAAGTTAAACAAAATTATTTTCCCTATATTCGTTCTCCCTAACTCTTATTTCACTTTAAATCTCTAATGTCACTCTTGGAGCATACCCCTCTCATTTCTTACTCTGTGTTGAAGTTTTCGTCACTCATTAACTATTGTCAACCCATCACTACTATAAAGTTGTTGTAGCTTTATTAAAGGTATGCTACTAGTTATGTGATTTAGGTATTAGTCTAGTGTTTTATTTATATTACATTATTGTCAAAACATTTACTTTCTTCCTAGGTCTATTCTTTTTTATACGGTGATAACATTGGTTGCTTTGATTTGATGGAAATGTTTTCTTACTATGGTTTTGCTTTTAATCCATTTGTTTTTAAATTTCATATGTTGAACAAATTTGGGGAATATAAGAAGTCAAAAGAATTTACAGAAGAAATGAAAAGAGAGAGAGAAAGATAGAATATAAAAGCCATCATCAATTAATATAGCTATATCATACTTATATATATACAAATAAAACTTTCTTATTATCTCTTAAACAAATTTCTATAAAGCTATAATTAACTGTTCATGTGAAAAATTATAAATTAATTACAATATGTTATTATATATTTCACATCTCCCTTAAGTTAGAGCCTCTATAAGACCCAACTTGAAGCTGATGTTGCACTTGAGTTAGGGCTTTGGTCATTATATCTGCAAGTTGTAAATGTAAAGGAATGTAGGAAGTATATAAAAAACCTTCTTGTACCTTATCTCTAGTGAAATTACAATCAATATCAAGTTATTTTATTCATTCATGATAACAAGGATTTGTGGCATTTATTGTGCAACTGTGTTATCACAAAGGAGGGTTCCTATCAGCTACATAAGAATATGTAGATCTTGAAGAGAAAGTAGTTTAGCCATAGAAGTTCACAAGTTATGGTTGCTATGCTTATATACTAAACCGAGGACCGTGAAATTGTATTTTCTTTATTTGTTTTCCTAGAAATAAGAGAATGATCCATGGAGATATAATTGCTAGAAAAAGATCTTTATATCATCATACATCATTAACTATGACAACAATTAATGATGTATGATGTCAACATAATTAATAAGCCCTAAAATATGGATTTGGGATTTTATCTTCATTAATTCCAATCTTGTACCATTTGTTCCGCTGGTTCATTGTGTAATAAAAGCATTTGATAATTTGCTTTCTTATTTGTAGTTATAGGTGATATGATATACATCTGAATATGAAAGAAGACATACAACTTCTTATTAGCGTCTTCTCTCTTTATAAATACATAAATCAATTAATTATTTATGGAATATTAATCATAACAAAGCAAACTAATTGTTTCATATTACAACATTTACTTTAATTGTCTTGTAATTTTAATTTCTCCATTTCCTATTACCAATACCAGGATTAAGGATAAGCGAAACAATATCCAAGAACAAGACAAGTTTACATCTTATTCACCAACACAATCAAATTAATTCAACAATACATTAACTCCAATTTGATTTGTTTCTAATTCAACTGATATGCCCCTAAGAGACATTTCATCGAACAATTCATAGGCAATCCGAATTATCTCTAACTAATAACAAAATAATTGCATTTTTTCATTATTTACTAACAACAACACATTCAAACTACAAATAAACCAACAATTCAACTTAAAAATGCATAAACCAAGAATCCAAATAAAACACACCCCCCACCCACGGTCATATATATAAGCATTTAACACCTTCATTTTTTGGAGACAAAATAAACCCAATAGTTTTGTTACCTGAAAAAGATACGAGATGGACAAAAAACGAAACAAAAATTGACAATAGAAGTTTAGGAGGAAGAGGACTGACGACGTTAATGGTGGGAAGAAGAGAGAAAATAACAGAGGAGAGGGAGAAGAGGGGGCTTTGGATTTGTTAAGTCTGTGAATAAACGACATCGTTTTATTTTATGAATAATTCGACAGTTACCGATGAAAACGTAGTTCTGTCAGTATTTTATCAACGGAATTGTGATTCTGTTGATATTCAAGACGCTTATTTGTCCTGCGAGCCGTTGCCGCCTACTTTTACAACTAACTTTACTGTTTCGTCGTTATATTCCGTCGGGAAACACATGAGAATATTTTCCTTCCACGTTTATCGACGAATATTTTGGCAGTCGCAAAATTTTTTTTTCCCATCCAATTGACCGACGGATAATTTTTTTCGTCGCTAATTTACTATGGAATATTTTCCGCCGGTAAAGTTCCGTCTGTAATTTGTTATTTTCTTGTAGTGTTAGTTCCTTTTCAAAAGTCAAATAATTAAAATTTCTTATCATCAACTAACTTCAATTCCCCTACTTAAAATATAACTTATTATCGAGTTATTCGATTAAATGCTTTTATTTTTTTAGTGATTATTTATGATACTAACAATTTGCTTTTTTTTCAAATTTTCTTCCGCATTTCTTAATGATTTATACTAATAAAGCTCATATTTTCACTCAAGGTTATGGAAACATTCTTGTATATAAAATTTCTTTAATTTTTATTCTTAATTTATGAGAAATCTAATATAGTTTAATACACTCTCAAACCTAAAAATGAATATTTGATCCCTGCTCCATATAAAGTATCATTTTGGTATTAGCATGACTCTAACGCCATATTAAAATTTTCATAATAATTAGAGGAATAATATTATTCATATATATAAATTATTTTATTTTTATATTTTTTCGGAGCAGAAGTGATTTAACACATTTTAATAGAAACTTTTGAGATTTATTGTCTAAATTCCTAATAAAGAAGGCTTTGGCAGTTTGAGATCGACCCAAAATTAAATCAAACGTGGAATACAACTCGATTTAGTTAAATTTAAAATAATATTTGCGCTAATTACTTAGATTAAGGTTATTTGATTTTTAAATTTATAAGTTTAAAGTTTGATAAACTCGAACTTAATTTGTTAATTTTACTATTTTTTAAAATCCCTCCGGTCTATAAATATGTGTTATGGGACAATCTCATTACATTCCAATAGAAAATAATTATTTTTAGCATATGATGATGGCAGAAGACGAGCAAAGAGGCATGGGTTGCATGATACCCTGTCACCCGCACGTGTTAATTAATACAAATTACGAATCTCTTAGTAGATCCAAGGCAGGCATGTTCCGAGTAAAAGAAAATCTTGATTTGTTCACGTACCTGACTACTCGGCCCCCACGGCCAGTTCATCCGAAGAAATAGGTCACTCCATTAATACCCACTTGCCACAAACCAGAAAAAAGGAAGAAAAACTATGGCCCTGAACTGGACTTCATATGGTGATTGTTCCTGGAAATAGGTATTGAGAATCCTGGAAATCGAAGTCTCGGATCAAGTTTAAATTTTAGAATCACTCTTACAAGTTACAAGAAAGTGTTTTATCTCGAAGGAGAAGATTTTTTATTAAAAGAAGAAAAGATTAGACTATATCCTGGAAATAATCGAGATCTCTAAGTTCGAGTATTAGAATCGAGAAAATTTACTTATAAGAACATGACTTAAAAAAAAGATTTATAAGAACATGAGAATTATATCTTATTAATTTTTTAAAATATTTTAATAAAAATTTAGAGAGAGCAAAAGAAGTCAATATCATCATTTTAAAGTTAAAGAAAGTTAATTCAATTTCAAAAATTAAAATTAAAAATGTTAAATTTAAATAATAAACTTATTATTCTTAACTTTATCTCTATCTTTATCTTTGTCTCTATTTTTATCTCTTTCAATAATTTGTAATAACTTTTGAATATAATAGTCTTTTAGGTTGCGTTTGGATCAGCAGTGCGGTGAGGATATAAGTACTTATCCACTGCAGTTTCTAAATATAGTCATACGTTTGGATTTGCGGCCGACAACTGCAAGTTGGAGAAAACTGCGATGCCACCGCAGAAATAGATAAACAGAAAGGGGGTTGCGGTAGGAAACTGCTTATGCGGTGAAATTTTACCTTCCAATATTAACCTCATGATATTTTAGTATTTTCCATTATACCTTTACTTAATTAATAGAAGGAAGTTTTTGTCAATAGTATTTAAGTAAGGTGAAATATTTTATTTACTAAATTTATTTTATTTATATTTTCTTATTTTAATTTAATAA